>JAKCPI010028497.1:0-13212 GCA_023213315.1 Euborellia annulipes | reverse complement strand
TCAGAGAGTCCGATGATTTTATTTAAGCCATTTGGATACCAAAAGCTGGTGGAGGTCCAGGGGGCTTCGTCTCCTGGCTAGCCGCGAAGACCGCCGATGGCGGGCGGAGCGGCTAGCAAATATTTAATTATATTAATATTTATTAATTCAAATAGCTGAAAAAATGTCAAGATGCCAGCAGGATTCAAACCAGGGATCCATGCAAGTGTGCCCTAACCACTGGGCTATAGCACGGCATTCGGTTATTTGAATTAACACGCTTTTTTATTCATCTGGAGAAATTGATATAATTTTAATTTCACCCCTGAGCCCTAACACATGAGGCGGAAACTCTACCACTCTGCGATGGGCCAATCAAAAAAAAAAAAAAAATTCACAATATTCTAATTTTATCACTTCATTTATAGAAAAAAAAATAGTTTTCTATAAAAGTTGTTCCATTACGGAGGTTAAAATCAAATTACCTTCTCTCGTGATAAAAAATTCATTCAGTAGATACGTAGAAAAAAAAAAATTAAAAGTTTTAAATGATTATTATTATATACTGTAGAGTTGAGTACATACCCGTCGTCACGGCAACTGACCCTCGCTGATTTCGAGTTGCACACATGTACAATGACCATGACAAGAAAGATGAAGGCAAAGATGACAGAACAAGTGACACCAATGATGACGAGGACTTCCGTTGTGCTGTAGCATCCCCGTGTTGCCTCCTCGCCTCGAAAATGCACCTGAGGCCGATGATGACTAAATGAGCAAAACAAACGCCTTTTTTTATTCCTTTCATCAACAAATAATTTATTTATTTATTTATTTTTTTATTGGAGTGAAACTTCTATATTCTGTAATTTAAATTCATACTGAGAATATGAGATTTACGTAGAAGTTTCACTTCTTGGTATTAATAGCCGGTGTTTTTTTTTTTTTTTTTTAACACACACTTTTTTCTCATTCACACTCACATTCGCACACACATACACACAGTTTTTTCGGCAACTTAGGCCATTTAAGACTTTTACCCGTTATTTAATAATATATACATATTTGGGGTCCAGGCATTCTTATTTAAGGTGCGCGTCTCGGGGTACTAATTTTGGGAGTTTCCAACGGCCACAACTTTGAAGCTATCGACCTCAAATTTTTTTTTAAATTAAAGCTATTTAAAATATCTACAAATAATAGAAGCCCTTTTTTTGATTTTCGAAAAAAAAAAAATTTTTTAGATTAATCGCATTAAATAAAAGATATTTAAAAAAAAGGAGCTCTATAAGTTGTAGATAATTAAATTAGTAATCATTGTGTTAAAAAATAATTAATTTTTTGCCTTTAATTAATTAGCTGGAATCTTTAAAATGAAATGGAATAAATCCCTTGTATTCCTATGGGAAAAACTAACGCCATCTCTTGCCGCCTCGAGTCAATCGTGTTTTAACGGCTTTTCGAGACGCGCACCTTAAGCCATTTGGTATCCAAATGGCTTAAATAAAATCATCGGACTGCCTGGGATCCGAACCCGCGACCTTTGGTATACAAGGAAGGCGCGCTACTTGTAGGCTCATTAAAAATATGCACGATGATAGTCAAAACTAAAATATCGTCCATCATTGTGGGCAGTAAATTTTTATTAGTAAAATCAAGTCTGTCCGGTCTTTCTGATTGACAGACTGAAATTCACTTTTTTCCGAAAATGAATGCGCCACTAGAATGGAATGAGATAAATCCCCTAGGTCTAATCCCTCCTGATGAGGCCTGGGGCGCTTCAACCTCTACACTAAATATTCTAATGAAAAATAAAATTATTTTCCCGTCAGAATTTATCATTAATAAAAAAATCTGGTGTGACTGTCGCACAGCACGCAACTTTCTCTTACCATCGGTAATTGAAATTTGTGTTCTGTGCTTGTCACACCAGATTTTTCCTGTCGACATATATTTAGTTTCCGCCAATATATTAGAATCCAAGATGTAAAATTTATAAACATGGGAGAATGTTTATATTTTGTTACTATAGCAACCATTTCTCCTATTTTTCCTAACAAGAGTCTAATTTATTTCTATTGAATGGGATACTAGGGTGGGTCGTTTTGCCACTTTTTTTCGGACCGAAATGTAATACCGGGCAAAAGTGGTCCACCCAGATGGACATTACAGATATAAATTTTTTCTCAAATCGAATAATATCTTCTGTGAGAATTTTAACCTCAATGTTTTGAAACTTCGAGCGAAAATCCCAAAATTGTCAATAAGTTTCAAAACTTTGAGGTAAAAATTCTGACAGAAGATATTGTCCGATTTGAACAAAAAAATTTATATCTGTAATGTCCATCTGGGTGGACCACTTTTGCCCGGTATTACATTTCGGTCCGAAAAAAAGTGGCAAAACGTCATTTGCCGGGATATCCCGGCCCCCCTCCCCCCCCAAGGGCTCTGATTTTTATAAAATATTGTATTATTCTATATAAAATATTTCAAAATACATCTGCGAGTATAGAAACTGTACAAAATTTTTTTTTTTTTTATTATAAAAAACACTCACACTTTTTTCTCATTCACTCTCAAATTCACACAGTCTTTTCGGCAACTTAGGCCATTAAAGACTTTGACGATAACCGTTATTTAATAATATATATTTATTTGGGGTCCAGGCATTCTTATTTAAGCCATTTGGTATCCAAATGGCTTAAATAAAATCATCGGACTGCCTGGGGTCCGAACCCGCGACGTTTGGTATACGAGGTTAGCACGCTAACCTCTACACCAAGCCCCGAGGGCTGTACAAAATTAAACAATTAATTAAATTAAATATCTTTTGGACAAATTTTAATACCTATTTGTAAGCAAATTTTAAGAAAAAAAAATGTTTGCCCCCCCCCCTCCCAAGAAATAGTTGAAATGACGCCACTGACCCCAAATGTCTAGAGCAAAACGTGCAACTTTTGTTATCTGTTCAATTCAAGTCATCAACTTGCAAAATGATTTCTTAATAACCTAACCTTCAATTGTCATTTTTATAACGTTGCTTAAATAAATAAAAATAATAATAATAATAAATAAATTTAATTAAATAAATGAAAATAAAGCCAAAAACTTATCTTTTTTATTGTCGATATTATTTTAATCAAAGGGGATTGAGAGGAAATGGCGACCAAAGGTGGCCATCTACTAAAGCTTTGGCGCTGTGATCGCCCTGCACAATTCACACCAGCTGTTCGATTGAGTCAAATTATGCAGCAAAATCTACATTTTCTGCCCCGGCTCAAGTTTCAAACGAACAGAATGCAAGTTAGGCTAGCGTGCAAAAAATTAAACGAACAGAATGCAGGGCAAAATGTGTAAATTATACTGCAGTGGCAAGCGAGCGAAATGAACAAACCTAACTATTCGTTCAATAGATATTTTATCAAAATAAGTTTTCTTCTTTTTGCTTACTTGATATGGTGAGTGGGCGGTATTTGGGGCGGTGGTCCATTGATTTGCGTTTTCCGGTGACCTCCACCTCCATGCTGATGATGATTATTGTTATTGTTATTACTATTTATATGCGTTGTCGTCTTGACGGTGGTCAACCAATTATCCTCGTCGTCGTCTTTGTCTTCAGAGATCTCGTTGTCGCTATTTTCCCAATAGTCTGGCGAGTTGGGCGGTCGCGGATATTGCTGCCACATCAACTCCGGGAATCCGTTGGCTCTCTAATATTACTATTAATATCATCGTTTATTTTATTAATTATATCATTTGTATTTATGTTATTGTTATTATTGTTCCGATGTTTGTGTTTGGAATGCCGGACCGGATGTGGCGAGTCGTTGGTGTAAGTGGCGCGCGTTTTTCTTGTCAATTGATGATGCACTGGTATTCTAAAAAACAAAAAAAAAAATATGCATAAATATATTAGTCTTAATTAGGTCAACTTCTAAATTTCGGGTTGGCGATGTGGATGAATCAAGCGCGGGTACAGGGGGGGGCAAAGAGGGTAATTACCCCCCCTCTTTTAATCAAAATCGGCCAAAGAGTACTAGTACTTTACTGATGTACTTTTTCAGTTTCTTTTTGATTTTCTCAAAATTTGCTCCAAGGATTTTTTTTTTTAAATTCAAAAATCAATTATTTTGTAGATGCTCTTTAAAATGTATATACTCATTTTGCCATTGAAATCTTTCGAAGATTTTTTTAGCATTCGAATCTCTTTCGAGCATTTTTTTTGTAAATTTTCACCGGATTTGTGATAAAAAATGAATTTATATTGAAATTTCAAAAAAAAGCCCGATATTTTGGAAAAAAGCTTGAGATTTCAGGAAAAAAAGCCGGAAAGCGGGATGCGCTAGGGCGCCTATGTCGGTATCGAACTTTCTGAGGTCTTAAATACCATTTTTCAATTATTTACACCCTAGAGAAGCGTCATTTTAAATTTTATTAAAATCGATTGAAAAATAAATTTTAGGGGGAGGTGCCCCCCCCCTGGTAGGGCCGGTAGAACTTTCTGAGGTCTTAAATAGCATTTTTCAATTATTTACACCCTAGAGAAGCGTCATTTTAAATTTTATTCAAATCGGGTGAGTGATTTGTGAACTCCTGATAAGGGGGTTCCCTACCCCTAATTTGATATAATGATATCCTAAAACCCCCCTGGATAATTTTTTACCCATTAAAAAAAACACCATGAAAATCGGACCAGTAGTTTCGGAGTATATGCCAAGAAACGAAAGAGAGTGAGTAATTTTTGAGAAGAGAAGACGTGCTTTTGGTGTCTCCGGTGTTTTTGTGAATTTTCAGTGGTATATTCCTACAATTTTGTCAATTTTTTTATATGAGCTGATGAAGAAAAATTTCCTCTCCCACGAGGGCGTTTGCAATTTTTTGCCCCGGAACCAGGTTAGAGACTTTTAAGAGATTTTGTCTGAAATTTTACTTGAAAATAGAAAGGAAAGAAAAAAAGAAAAAAAAAAAAAAAATTTTTATCGGATTAACCTTTCTTTGAATTGAAGTAATTTTATCAAATTAATTTTTATACTGGATTATTGTATAAGTGCTTGAAATATTCTACAGGTGAATAGAATCACTTGGACTTTGACTCCAGGGGCTTCCCCTCCGGTCAGACACTCAGATAGCCCGCTGAAGTGTGAAGACTACCTTGTCCCCCCTCCTTACCGTTTCCTAGCCGGCCCAGCTGGTCGTGGCCTGTTGGGTTGCCTGCTGCCAGGCGCTTGAGAATATTAAAAAAAAAAAAAAGAAGCGACAAAACAATAAATACGATTTTTAAAATGGCACCGGACCCGGTTGGCACTGAAGTATTATTGAACAAGATTTTAGAAAAGCAGGAGGAGGGCAAAAATGAACTTTTGAAGGAAATAAGTAATTTGAAAAAGGAGTTGGAGGAGGAAAGGGAATCCAGAAGGAGGGAGAAAGAAAAAATGCAAGAAGAAATAATTTTTCTCAGAAAAAATTTGTTTCAATATAAAGAGAGGCTACTGAAACTGGAGAGGAGGGAGAGAGCACCTAACTTTATCGTAAATGGATTGAGTGAGGGAGAGAGAGAACATAATATGGAAACATTTGAGAAAACTAAAACTCTACTAGTGAATAAATTGGAAGTACAAAACTTGCAGTTGAAGCGTGTACAAAGAATTGGAGTAAGAAAACCCAACAAAATAAGGCCCGTACTGGTTGAGTGTGAGAACTTAACTATTAAGAGAGATATTTTTAGGAAGAAGAATAAATTAAAGGGGACAAAAATTTTTATTGACGAAGACCTTACTAGAGAGGATAGATTATTTAAACGAAGAATGCTGGAAAAAATTAAATGTTTAAGGGATCAAGGACATAATGCTGTTTTAAGAAGAAATATGATAGCTTGTGATGGAAAATATTATAGGTTGATTTTAGGTGATGATAAAGAGGAAGACGCCCTGGAAGAGTATGAAAATAATCCGCACGCAAGTCAAAAAAACTTTTAGGTGGAAAAACAGGTGTAAATAATGATGTTAATAACGAAGTGAAATTTTTAAGTTATAACATTTGTGGTTTAAGAAATAAAATAAAGGACCCATTCTTCTTTGAATATTTGGGACAATACGATGCTATCCTTCTTTCGGAGACTTTTATTATTGAAGAAGATATTAGTATCTTTGCAAAATATTTTAAGGATTTTGAAGTAGTTTGGAAGGGTGCCCAGAAGACAGGAGTCTTCGGGAGAGCTAGTGGTGGGATTGTTTGTGGGATTAAAAAGTCCTCTCCTTACCAAAATAGAATGGTCATCAGGACGATGGATGGTAACCCAATGATAAAGGTCAGGATTGGAGGAAATATAAAGGAGCTGTTTTTGCTGCCAGTTTATTTGAACGGTAACAATTGGGATATGGAATTTTGGAAATTTACTAACTCGGTTATGAATCACACCTCCCCAAACTTAATTGTAATAGGAGATGTTAATGTGAGAATTGGCGAGGAGCAGTGTCTGGAGGAAAATGAAATGATGGAGGAATTGTTGAACAATGTTTCGGTGAAGAGAAATTCTTTGGATAAAATTGTTAATACTAGAGGAAAAAGATATCTAGAATGGTGCGAGGATAATGGATTAATAATATTAAATGGTAGAACAAAAAGTGATCCAAATGGAGAATGGACATTTATGGGGGTGATGGGTCAGTCAGTGAACGATTTGGCAGCTGTCTCGCTTCAGTGTCTGAATACGGTAATTGATTTCGAGGTTGATACACAAATATTTTCGGATCATCAGCCAATAATATTGAGTCTTAGGGTAACTCCAAATAAGGAGGTGGATAAAATGTCAAGTGAGTTATTACCAAAGTTAATTTGGACAAAAGAAGATGAAAACAAATTTGAGGAAAAACTTAGGACTCGTCACATGGAACACCAATATCTTGAGGAAGAAGATTGCTATGATTGTGAATACCTACTTGATGAGATGAAATTGTTAATAAGGAAAAGTGCAGCAATGAGAAATTCTACAAGTGATAAGAAAGTCTTACCGAGGAAGCATAAATGGTTTGATAATGACTGTATGAAATCGCGAAATAAAGTGTTTAGACAGCTAAATAAATATAGAAAAACAAATAATCTGGAAATAAGATTATCGTTGAGAGAAGCATCACAACAATACAAAGACCTTTGTAAATTGAAAGAAAGGGAATTCAAAAAGAGATTGGAAAATGCTTTTGCATATGTAAAAGACAGCAAGGAGTTTTGGAGATTTGTAAGTGAATTTAGAACTAAAGAACTACATGTTTCAAATAGAATAACACCGAAGGAGTGGATCGATCATTTCCAGCAGCTTTTGAACCCACCAGTGATATCGCAGTGCGTACTTTACGCGGAGCCTTTTATAGAGAATGATTACTTGGACGCAAATTTCACCCTTGGAGAACTGGAGATGGTTCTGAGAAAGGCAAAAATCAATAAAGCCCCAGGGTATGATCGCATCCCATATGAGTTTTATAAAAATGCGCCTAAAGAATTTATTGTAAGATTGCTGAAATTGTTCAATTTGTTCTTTAAGAATGGAAGGGTACCCGCATCATTTAGAAGATCCATAATTTACCCTTTGTTTAAAAAGGGAGATAAAGATAATGCTGCTAATTATAGAGGCATATCATTTATGGACACGGCCTCTAAACTTTTTACAGGGCTTTTACTGAATCGTTTAAATAACTGGCTGGTGATGGAGGAGCATATCAATGAATTTCAGGCGGGATTCAGAAAGGGTTACTCGACAACAGACCAGATATTTGTGCTTACGAACCTGATACATTTAAAAATCAGTCAACCAGGAGAAAAATTATATTGTTTTTTTGTTGACTTCTCGGCTGCCTTCGATAGTGTTGTTAGAAGCTCTTTGTATTATAAATTATCATGCAAAGGTATATCTACGAAACTTTTAAATTGTATCAAAAATTTATATGAAAATACGGAAACAGGAATATGGTGTAAAGGAGAGATTACGGAGAGCTTTGAGACGCCTATGGGAGTAAAGCAAGGATGTTTGTTAAGCCCTCAATTGTTTACAGTCTTTCTGGACGATCTGCATGACATCTTAGAAGGGGGATGTAAAGTAAACCAAGTTCATATTCGCTTACTAATGTATGCAGATGATATTGTTTTAGTGGCGGAGTCAAAGAAGGATCTCCAGAAAATGATTAATAACCTAGAAGAATATTGCACTCTTTGGAATTTGAGGGTGAATATGGGAAAATCAAAGATTATGATCTTTAGAAAGAGCGGAAGGCTAAGAGGTGATGAAAACTTTGTATACAAAGGTGAAGAAATCGAAATTGTGAAAAGCTACAGGTACTTGGGAGTTAATTTAACACCAGGACTATCCTTTGTACCCCACCTGAAAGAAAAATTAGCGTCTTCAAAGCTGGCTTTACATCTGGGTCTAAATAAGCTTATGTCAAACAAGGTCATCCCATTGTCGGCAAAATTAAAGGTCTTCAACTCTGTGTGTAGGTCCGTGATGTGCTATGCAGCACAAGTCTGGGGCTTTAGAAGATATGACGAAGCGGAGAAGCTTTTGAGATGCTTCGTGAAGAAGATATTTGGCCTCCCCTACAATATTCCAAATTATGTTATCGCGTTGGAGACACAATGGGAGCCTATCTGTTGCTTCACTTTGAGGCTCCATTTCCAATATCTGGAGAGGGTTTTGAATATGCATGACGGAAGGCTACCGAAGATCCTGGCTCTAGAAGCAATCAACAGAAACACTTTTTGGTGTGGGGAGATCAGAAGGATGGCGGCGGATCTGGGGATCGGCCCCCTAGCTCAAGAATTGGGAGAAATGAAAAAACAATTCCTTGAAATCCTTGAAGGAACGAAGAACAATGAAATGAACAGAGCCCTCCAGGCAGCAAATGAGGCCAGGTTTCATTGTATTTATAAAACTCTAAACCTGAACCTCGAGGAGAACGCCTATATAACAGATCGAGGGGTGATGTCCGAGATGGGATGGATTTTTAAATTACGAGGAGAGGCAGCAGACCTTAATTATAAACCATGGATGGAAAGAAGGATGGAGTGTTCACTCTGCAACCTTAAGGAAAACGAGGACATATTTCACTTTGTTGCAGTCTGCCCCGTGTTAAGACAACCTAGATTGAGATGGTTGGGAAGTGAAAGTTTGGGGGAGAATGAATTCAGAGACTTTTTGAATGGACGTGATTGGAGAGCTTTGGCAAAATATGCTGCAGAAGCTTGGAGAATCAGATGGCCACTTGTCAGAGAATTCAATTTTGTATAACTATTGTAAAATTTAAAATTTGTATATTGATTGAGTATCTCTTTTTCCGGTAGACTGTCAAATTGACAAATACCGTAGGCTTTTTATTCTATTTTATGTGAATTTATGTAAATTACAAGAATTTGTGTAACTTAATTTAAATAAAGAGCATTAATTATTATTATTATTATTATTATTATTATATGCCAAGAAACCGGGTGCGAGTCGTTGGTGACGTCAAGACTTGTGACGTCACTGCTTAACGTCACGACATGTAACGCGACATGCTGATAGAAGAGCGAAAAAATTTCTGCCGATATAAATAAAGTTTCACTTTAAAAATTGTGTGCTGTGCCACCAGTCACACCAGATTATCCCCCCCCCCCAGAAACTCCTCTGGATCCGCCCTTGGGATGAATCAGGGGCAGACAATAACAAAGTCTTTTTTACAACGTTTCGGTATAGGTATAGGGCCGGTTGTGGACATGATTCGACATCATCGAACAAAATGTTTTGCTATTGAGCATTTTGTAAAATTGGCATCGAGCAAAACGTTTTTACTTCTTAGTCAAAACCTTTTGTTCCAAAACGTTTTGCTCAATTGGTGTGCGTTCAGCCTTAAATACATTCAAATCGGAGTGTGCCGCTGGCATTTGTAGGAAACGCATCGTCCGTGTCGCTGCTGCTCTGCTAAAACAGGCCAGAATTTCTCTTTCTTTATTTATTACTATTTTTTTGTGTTATTGAATTATTATATTTAATATTTGTTTGCTGAGAACTGACAAACAGTTATGCCCGGGGAGGGGGGGAGTCGGAGGGCTCCCTCCTCCTATAGCCCTGGTGAGCTTTCGAGGGACATGAGCCGTCGAGTCTCTCAGAAGCGGATGCGTCGAGATGGTCCTGAAAGCCTCGAATTCCCTCCTTTACCTTTTTCTTTCAATCAGCCTGGAAGCTCCCATTCAGCTAAACCTCAACCGAAATTTCTTTTGATAAGCCATGCCGATAAGGAAAAAATCTAAAGAAAGTTTCACCTTTTCTTATAAATAAGGCAATTACATATGCAGCGGGAGAGGTGAAGTTTATTAAAAAAATTACAGAATGGGGCGATTTTATTGGAGACTTTTAATGATAAACAGTCTATGGCTTTGTTAAATATTGACTGCTTTGGCCCTGATATTAAGATTAATGTTGAACCACACCCCAAGTTAAATAGTTCAAGAGGTGTGATTTTTTGCGAGGACCTGACTGATATAGCTAAAGAGGAAATTCTCGCAGAATTGGAATCACAAAACGTGATTGATCTCTATAAAATTACAAGGAGGGTTAACGGGGAAGTAACACCAACCCCTTTAATTATACTTACGTTTTGCACTCCGATGTTACCCCTTACAATTAGAGTGGGTTACCACGTTTTGCGAGTTAAGAAGTACTTCCCGCCTCCACTGAGGTGTTTCAAGTGTCAGTCTTTTGGGCATTCTTTTAGTAGATGTACTTCGGAAGTTGCTTTATGTGGATATTGTGGTGAGATTTTCCATGAGGGCACCTGTCACAATGAGGCAAAGTGCCTGAATTGTAAAAGTTCCACGCATCCAAGTCTGTCGAAAGAGTGCCCTGCTTATATAAAAGAAAAGGAGATAATAACGCTGTCCGTAGAGCAGAATATATCGTATTTTTCAGCGAAGTTTCGCTATGAGAAAATCGAAAGGGACAAAAATGCCAAAGATTTGTCCTATTCTGGAGCTTTATCCAGGAATGCGTGCACATCTTGTGGTGAACTAAAAAGTATTATTAGAGACTTAACTTCTCAAGTAAATTTGTTGACACAGAAACTAAGTAATATTCTTCCGGAAAATACTAGAATTACAGAAACAATTGGACAGAGTTCGAGTGGGATGAGCGCACAGCCCGATCCGAATGGGCAAGCATCAGCAACGGCGGTGAATGTAACTCAGGGGGTGGATGAGGCTAGTGCTTCCTTGTTATCCGCTGAATCGGATTTTGAGAGCTCGTCCTCCCAGACCAGACAGTCTGACATCCCAGAGTTGAATAGGGCTCAAAAATGGGTATTGAAAACCAGGGGTACAAGAGTAAAGAAAAAAGGGGTGTAGAGCTTTGCTTGTGCGTATGTAAATGCAGTGGTGTATGTGCGTGTTGTTGTTGATAAGTGCTAATAATGCGTTTCAGTCTGCAATCTCTTTGAGGTCGGGTACACTATTGTCGGAAAGTATATTTAATCTAGTCTATTAATGGTTTCCAAATGGCTAAGTTGATCCAATGGAATCTGAATGGTTATTTTTCTCATCTCGAGGAGATAAAAATGTTATTGTCTAGGTATGACCCAATTTGTCTAGCCTTTCAGGAGACCCATTTTAGGCCGGAGCAGAAAGTGACCTTACGTGGTTTCCGCGCCTTTAGAAGAGATGTCGTCCCATGTTGTAGAGCACGGGGTGGCGTTGCTATATTTGTCAAAGAGAATGTGTATTCGTCGCAGATTCCTCTTAATTCTAATTTGCAAGTGGTCGCGGTTAAAATAGAGATACCAAATCCTATAACTATTTGTAGTATTTATTGTCCTCCAACCGAAAGGCTTTCTAGCCTGGACATTGAGGACGTCATTTCTCAGCTACCTGCTCCGTTTGTTTTAACCGCTGATGCCAACGCCCATAGCCCCGTATGGGGGCGCTGTAATGGCCTGTCTTCTAGAGGAAAAGTATTTGAGCAGATCATCGCTAACAATAATGTTTATCTCCTTAATAACGGTTCTCCGACTTATTTTAGCACTCATAATACCTTTTCTGCTATTGACTTGAGTTTATGTAGCCCCTCCTTATCCCCTGGGTTGTTTTGGGAGGTTCATGATGATTCATGTGGTGACCACTTTCCAATTGTTATATCATTTTTTAATGTTTTAATACCTAATCGTGTACACTCCAGGTGGACTACCAAGAAAGCAGACTGGGCCGCATTCGAAAGAGATTTTACTTTCGCATATGATGATGCACTGGGCCCAATAGAGAATTTGAAAAGTTTAATGAAGAGATTGTTCAAGCCGCTACTTCAACTATTCCTAGGTCTAAAACATATACCAGGCCTTCAGTTCCTGGGTGGTGTGAAGCTTGCAAAGCAACAATTAAGCAGTGTAAAACCACTTTTAAAGTTTTTAGCAGATACCCGTCTCAAGAAAATCTTATAGCTTATAAAAAGGCTCGGGCCCAGGCAAGGGGAACTATCCGTGAGGCCAAGAAAAGGTCCTGGCAGAATTATATATCTACCATCACGTTTAGAACCCCCAGTTCTTTAGTATGGGACAAAATTAAAAGGATTCAGGGGAAGAGTTCTTCCCCAAATTTCCTGATTATTGAGGATAACTCTGTTGTTACGAATCCTTTTAGGATAGCCACTGCATTTGCTCGTTACTTTGCAGAGGTTTCTAGCAATGATCATTACTCCCTTTAACTTTTTGTATAGGAAAGCTTGTTTTGAGGAGAATGTTTTAAATTTTAATTCTGATAATTTGGAGTTTTATAACTCGGTTTTTAGTGAGTGCGAATTGGATAATGCCATCAGAGTTACTAAAAATACCGCACCCGGTCCTGATGACATTCACAATGCCATGCTGAAAAATATGAATTTTAGTTCAAGGAGAGCCCTCCTTACCATGTGTGGGAGCTGGATATTTTCCCCGACTTCTGGAGGGAATCAATACTGATCCTGATTCCTAAAGCCGAACAAGGATCGGCATGCTATTGGTAGCTACCGACCAATATCTCTAAATAGTTGTGTTTGTAAGCTGATGGAAAGGATGATAAGTAAGAGGCCTACTTGGTTCCTGGAAAGTCGAAACCTCCTTAATAATTTTCAGTGCGGATTTAGGCAAAATAGATCGTGTCCTGACCATTTGTTACGACTCTGAGAGTTATATTCAGGATTCATTTATCAAAGGAGAATATATGGTCGGAGTCTTTTTTGATATGGAG
>JAKCPI010028496.1:0-35608 GCA_023213315.1 Euborellia annulipes | reverse complement strand
AAATGATTAAAAAGATAAATGCTAGTTTTCTTGTTTTTTTTTTTTTTGTTTGTTTATGAATTGTTATTATTATTTTTCCATTTATCATTTAACAAAAAAGAAAAAAAAATGTTTTACGTTCTAAGGAATATAATTTAATTAAAACTTTTTAATGTAATTTACATGATATTTTTACTTAATAATATGAATGTGTTTATTTTTTAATATAAAACCACAAAATTATAATCATCGTGAAGAGAACCTTAGAAAGGTTTCTGTTTGTTTTTTTTTTTTTTTACTTTCTCGTTTGCTTTATAATCGTCCTACAAGAATTTTAGAAATTTTGATGATTTTCAGACGTTTCTGAGTCAAAAAAATTGAAATTACTGCGTATGGATGTGGTCGGTCACCCCAAAGCGCCAGCAATCAGATCGATGAAATTTAGTATACATGTATATTTCATACGTGAAAAGCAATAAATGGAGATTAGTCTAAAAGCCATTCAAAATGAAAATCAATCAATCAATCAATATTTCATGCACAAAAATTAAAACCCTATATCAACATTTATAGTAAATACTTTTACTTTAAAGTGTTTTCAAAACTTTTGAAATTTTTTTGTCATGTCATGATATTTTTTTATTTTTTCCGTTTCTTCGAAAACTGAATAGTTTTAGAGATAATTAACGAAAAGCCTGCAATTATAGAAAAATTATAGAATTAATTGCCAAATTTATAGAAAAAATACGAATAATAAAAAAAAAAATGTAAAGATAAACAAATGTGAATTTTCTCTTTCTAGCATTGTAGAGTATACAAGAAAGTCTTGGCCAGCGTTTCCCAAAATTTTTAGACCGGGGCGGCCCGGTATAAGGTTTTAAAACAAATACAAGAAGGAAATTACATCCAGTCAAAGTTATATAATATTTGAATCCTTGAATGTTTCCTTTTTGTAAAATTATTTTCAGATTTTCGGAAATAATAAATAATTATCGGAAATTTTATTGAGATCTGGCGAATGACATTGAAATTTTTACCACTTTTGGTCCGTGAATGAACCATCACTCTTATAAAAATTCCAATAATATACGCCAGATTCAAAACCGATAATTATTTATTATCCGAATATCTGAAAATAATTCTACAAAAGAAGACATCAAGGATTCCAAAATATTATATAACTTAGACATAATGACTTTTTTGTATTTGTTTTATTAGTTTGGAGTAATATTTTAATGGGCTGGGTGGGTCAATCTATTTTTCCGATTGTTAAAAAAATTATTTGTCACTATAGAATTCCAAAATTTTAAAATCTAAATTTATTTTAAAAAATATTTAAAATATTTTTTTGACAAACTGATGTATGAATCGTTTTTGCTATCTTTTCATTGATGGTTTGTTTCTTTATAGTTGTCCTTAATAATAAAACCTCCTCCAGGGAACAAACCTTTTTTAAGATAAGCGATGAAGTGATATCTATAGAAATCTACATTGAGTTTGTAAACTTAAATAATAAATATAGTTTGGTAAAAATTATACGGGGAAAGCTTAAACTTCTCTAAATTAAATGTATGCAGTATTTTGATTTATATTATCATCCAAAAACTTTCTTCAACTCTACAAAATTTTTAGAAACGTCTCAAATTAGAAGTACTGAATTGAATTTTTTTCTTGATTGTTAAAGAGAGATCTTTGAATTAACTACTTGAAAAGATTTTAATTTAAGATAGGGTGGATGCGCCTCTCCCTAAGGGGTGCGCGATAAAAAAATGGCGAGGGGGACATGGGGATTTTAAAATAAAGATTTAATAAATAATAAAAAATTCGAGGGAACTCAAATTGGGAAACTATAGATAACATTCCTCTTAAGTTCGCCAGGACGTAGTGTACCTGGTTTTAAATGTTTAAATGACCTGATCCTGGCTCCTGCTATATAGGGCAGACGTGAAGACAATTAAAATTTCGAATGTCAGCAGGGGGCGCCGGAACGAATTTGAGTCGGGGGAGGGGCAACCTACTTAAAAAAAGAAAAAAATATTTATTTCCTTCAAATAGTATATAACAAATCTACTATAGGTTATAACTTCAAAAATTTTTGATAAAATCGCTAGCAAATTTTTAAAATTTATATAACTTTAAAAAAAATTTAATAAAATCACTAGCAAATTTTTGAAAATTTTAATTTTAGTAAAGTAAAATTTATATAACTTCAAAAATTTTTTAATAAAATCACTAAAAAAAACCTGCTTTTTAGTATTTGAAGAAAATAAATATTTTTAATTTTCTTTATTTATTTATTTTTTTTTTAAGGGGATAAAGTCTCAAGTTTTCATGTTATCTAAATTTTATTATTTTAATATAAAATGTTTTTAGGAATTAAAAAATACAGGATCTATATAAAATTTTTTAGAAAAAAATGAATTTCTTACTCTTAATTTTTACTTTCTCTTACCTATGTATATATGTAATATATATATAGAGAGAAAGTATTGGATTCATGTCAAAAATTCGATGTCGAGATTTTGATGGATCTTCACGTTTTGAGGTCCCCTGAATCCAAAAAAGTGGTTTTCGCGACATGGTCTGTCTGTGGGTGTGTGGGTGGGTGGGTGGGTGGGTGTGTGGGTGTGTGGGTGTGTGGGTGTGTGTCAAATTTTAAGCATGAAGGAATTGAGCTATGAGACTGAAATTTTATATTTAAGTTAAACACCCCCCGGGACCGGAAAAATAAGCTTTTAATCAAAATCGGCCAAAGAGTACTAGTACTTTACTGATGTACTTTTTCAGTTTTTTTCGATTTTCTCAAAATTCGCTCTAACGATTTTGATTAAAATTCAAAAATCAATTATTTTTTTAGATGCTCTTTCAAATGTATATTCTCGTTTTGCCCTCAAAATTGTTTGAAGCACACTTTACTCTTGTACTCCATAGAAAAGATAGGAGAAATGGTTGCCCTGGTAACAAAATATAAATATTTTCCCATACTTATAAATTTTACATCTGAATTCAAATATTCCTTACTGCCGGGAACTAAATACATGTCGACACAAAAAATCTGGTGTGACAAGCACAGTACACAACTTTCGATTACCGAAGGTAAGAGAAAGTTGTGTGCTGTGCGCCAGTCACACCAGATTTTTTTTAATTTAAATGATTTTATTTTTAAAAATAAATGAAATAAAAAAAGACATATTGCCCCCTCTGCCACCTCCTTTAGGATGCCAGGGGGGGCAATGTACCCTGCCTCCCCCCAGTTCCCGTCAGAACCTGACCGAGATGTCAAAAATAAATCCAAGAATATACTATAGACTAACTCTGAACACAAAAAGTAAAAAACAACTGTAAGTTATTCCATATTGTTACATTATGTTTGATAAATAAATGTATAGTTTTATATTGATGTATATGTTTTTATATTATAGAAAGGACTGATGATGAAATGCCCCGAAACGTCTCCCGAAAATTGTTGTAGCATTCAGAATAATTTCTTTTTGGCTGCCTCTGCCCTTCCTCTCAAAGTTATCATCACTTCTTAATTGAATTTTTTATGTTTAACGGTCTAATAATTAACGTATTAAAGCTCTTAAATTTTTCTCGCTTTGTTTTATTTTATTATAAATTATAATTCTGTAAAATTTCCCTCTAAATAATTTATTTATCTATTATCAATAGAATAAAAGCATTTGCATAGCTCTATTGTGTTTTATTTCTAATATGATTGCAAAGAGAGTTAATTAATTTAATCGATTGTTTTTGCATATACAATATATCCTACAATATATACCTGGTATATACTACTAATTAATATGTATAAAACACGCTGAGGGAATTTAAAACTAGTTTTAATTTGAGTTAATAAAGTTAAAAAATGTAAAGTTATATGCATAAAATCTAATTTATTTTAATTTGATTTAGTTAATTTTAAGCGACTTTTTTCAACATCTTGATGTGAAGCGTGTAAAGGTGGTGGGGGAGGGAGGAAGCAAATGAGCGAAGCAGCAGGGGAGGTTTGACAATGATAACATTTTCAGCTCCAACAAATTAAAATATATCGATTTCATTCTGTGGTAGCAGATTAAAAAAAAAAAGAAGTGAATTCCAAAGGGTGGCTTTTTTTTAATATTTCTAATTGATATACGCTATAGAGTAAATGAAAATAGAGATCGTTTAAAATTTTGAGAGGAAAATCTCTATAGGTATCTTTGCTATAATGCGACACGCAAAAAGCGAATTCCTTTTTTAAACCCCCCGAGGGTTTAATTTCTCAATTCACATAACACGAGGGTCGATTTACCAAAATTGGCCAAATAGCGTTTCTAATTTGTATCGGCCTAGCTCTAATTTGAAAATAGAAGAGGCAGGTGGCAAACTAAGCGTGTGCAAAAAACAACAAGAATTTTAACAAAGAAATTAATTAATAATTAAAAAAAAAATTTGTAAGCTGATTTTATGATTTTTACTTTCTTTTGCCTATATATGTGTTAATATATATATATATTTATATATATATATAGAAAGTATTGGATTCATTTCAAAAATGCTATGTTGAGATTTTGATGGAAATACATGTTTTGAGTCCAAAAAAGCGGGTCCTGCAAAATGGTCTGTCTGTGTGTGTTCAAATTAAAGCATGAAGGAATTGAGCTGAAATTTTATATTTAAATACATGGAAGGAAGCAGGAGCAGCCAAAAATTAAAGCCTCCGATTTTATTACAATTAACGAGACGTTTCGAGAAAACTATTTTCTCATCATCAGTCTTTTAAATTGTATCTGTCCCTGAGTTGTTAAAAGGGTTAAAATACATTTATTATGCATTTTCTTTATGATGAGAAACGTCTCGTTAATTGTAATAAAATCAGAGGCTTTAATTTTTGGCTGCTCCTGGTTCCTTTCTTGTATGTAAATCAACAGCCACGTACTTCATTGGTTATTTTATATTTAAGTTAGGCGCTCCCCTGAGGCGTGAAAATAAGCTTTTGATCAAAATCAGCCCACTAGTACTTAACTGATGTACTTTTTCAGTTTTTTTTCGATTTTCTCAAAATTCGCTCTAACGATTTTGATGAAAATTCAAAAACCGCTCTAACGATTTTGATGAAAATTCAAAAACCAATTATTTTTTAGATGCTCTTTAAAACATATATTCTCATGTTGCACTTGTTTGAACCACACTTTAGTCTTGTACTTCATAGGAAAGATTGGAGAAAAAGGTTTCCATGGTAACAAAATATAAATATATTCCCATGTTTAGAGATAAACATTTTGAATTCCAATATATCGGCGAAAATTAAATTTATATCGTCACAAAAAATCTGGTGTGACTGCTCGCACATCACACAACTTTCTCTTACCTTTGGTGATTGACAGTTGTGTTGTGTGCTTGTCACACCAGATGTTTTGTTAAATATAATTGAATTCCCAGTAACAACCCATGTTTAATCTATTCGATTTAAACTTTCTACCGTAGGCTCAAGTTGAAACATTATGTATATATGAAAGGTAAAAAACACTAGGTTATGTAATTCAAGGTTTTTTTATTTATTAATTAAAATTAACACTTAATACGTATTTCGACATTACTGTCATCATCAGAAGTAGTTTTTTAGAAAACCACTTCTAATTTTAATTAATAAATAAAAAAACCTTGAAACACATAACCTAGTGTATTTTACCTTTCATTTAAACTATTAATTGAAAGAGGTGAAAAAAGTAGGTATATTTATAGTAGAAGAAAATGATATACAAATCGAAAATAAACATGAAACAAAAAAGTTCGTCTTAGGAAAAGAAAATCAAACAGAAGATATATCAAAATAATAAAAGTTGTGTTATGTTTGAATAAATAAAAACTTTTTATTTATATAAAAAAAAAGTTCATTAATTCAATAAAAATGGACCAAAGAAAGATATCTTTCCTATAAAGTACAAGAGCAAAGTGTGCTTGAAAAAATTTTGAGGGCGAAATGAGAATATTCATGTTGTAAAAAATAATTGATTTTTGAATTTTAATCAAAATCGTTGGAGCGAATTTTGAGAAAATTGAAAACAAATGAAAAAGTACATCAGTAAAGTAATACTCTTTGACCGAATTTATTTAAAAGAATATTTTCTCAGTGGGGTAAGTAACTTAAATATAAAATTTCAATCTCGTAGCTCATTTCCTTTTTGATCACAGACACACCGTTTTACGGGAGCCATTTTTTTTTGGACCTCAAAACGTGTATTTCCATCAAAATCTCGAAATTGAATTTTTGACTTTAATCCAATTCTTTCTATTTCTATATTTAAATATTACATATATAGGTAAGAGAGAGTAAAAAAGGTTGACTACCCCTGATTTATAACTATAAAAATTTTAGTAGAGTGATTAAACAAGATAAAAAAAAGCCAAAGCCGAAAATGAAGTATGTTGAAACATGTTAATAAGCTATAATATTTTGTGAACCGTAATTATCATTTAATTTTAATGAGATGCCTGAGTGGTTGCAAATTCGTCAATTCGCTACGGTCATGTTGAAGATTGAAAATGCAGATTGCGAGTATTTAAATGAATGATTGAAAATTGAAGAATGTGCTGGATAATATAGCCAACGTAAAATACTATTATCTAATATTTCAAAAGTCCTCATTGAGAACGAATTAAAACACAAAAGGGCGTGAGATTTTATATCAAAATTAATTATTATTACAAAGCAAGCGCTAAAATTGCTTTATTGTTCGATTTTCTTGATTTCTTCTGCGATCATGGGAATTTTGTCAAGCCTCCTTATCTCTATCTTATCCTATTAGCTTGTTTAATTGTAAATATTTTCTTTATTCAATAAATAATAATTATTTGTCTTCAGTTTTTCGCGATACAAATGAGTGAGTTTCTGTTTTTACTTTCTCTTACAGATGTAATATATATTGAGAAAATAATGATCATGTCAAAAATTCAATGTCGAGATTTTGAGGTCCCCTGGGTTCAAAAAAGTGGTCTGTCTGTGAATCTCAAGAAAGAAAAGAGCTAGGAGGTTGAAATTTCATATTTATGTTAGGTACCCCCCCTGCGACGTGACACGAAGTTTTTAAACAAAATTGCTCAAAAAGTACTAGTACTTTACTGAAGTGCTTTTTCAGTTTTTTTCTATTTTTTCAAAATTGGCTTTAACGATTTTGATTATAATTTATAAATAAACTATTTTTTAGATGCTCTTTAAATAGTATATCATTAACATTTTTCGAGAAAATTGTTTGAAGTACACTTTACTGATGTAGAAGTATACGTAGCTCAGCGCTATCTATGAAACGCCTGGTCAAGTTAACTAAGGTGCGGGCCATATGGACCGTTTATTTTGAAAGTGGTGTAAGTTCATTTTCTATTGTTTCGAGAAAATGAAAGGTTAACATATCTGTTTATTAAAAAATCTATTTACCGACCAATTTTCAATTGTACAAAACCTGGGAATTTTTTAAGAAATACACCACTAGCTCTTTTTTTCTTGGAAACACAGTGCATATATGAACAGTGTTTTTATTTATTTATTTTTTATTTAATTAAATTTTATTTATTTATTTATTTATTTTTTATTATTGTTAATTATGAAAATTGTATTATAATCAATAAGGTGCTGGCCGAAATGTTTCGATGGAAACAAAGGCCTTAAATATTTATATGTAATAATAATAATACCACTAGCTAGTTATACATAGAAAATTTACATTAATTTAAGCATAAATTATGTGATATCTCCTTTTTTTTTAAATGAATTTACACCACTTTCAAAATAAACTGTCCATATCTCGACACAATAAAATATGATGTGCGTTAGGTCCCACCAGATATTTTTACATTTTTTATTTTCTTTGCTCCTATTCTATACTTGTTTGCATTACATATTCTAATTAACAAATTTCAATTTCTCTTATACCTTTATATTACATTACTTGTTTTATATTATTTATATAAAACACAAAACAATATCGCTAACTAAATCAAACTTCTTCTCTTTCTACTACATATGAAATAAAACTTAGCTTATTTTTATTCACTATATTTAGTAGACTCTCCACACTACTGCCCTTTTCCATGTATTCTTTTAAAAATTTTCCCTACTACTATGATACATTTGACAGGTGAACAATATGAGGTAGACATTTTCTTTTTCTTTCAAATCACATATCGTGCAGTTTTGTCCACGATCGATGTTCTTTATAAATAAGTTGAATGAAATTTTTGTGATTGGCTAGTCTTGCTAGTCTGGGCTTCGTAGAAATAGGTACAGTCGGCGTAACAAGTACCTGTGATACTCAAGAGGTGAGCTTTGAGCTTAGGCAACCATCAGATGTGTTGCCTTAAAAGTAGCTTTTTCCCTCAGTTGCATTAAAAAAAAGATTATTTATAATAGATAACAAATTTGCGAGATAAGTTCGTGTTTGATTGGGCACAAATTTCGCCTTCTGGACCTAATTATTGGTTTGGTTGCCTAAGCTCAAGGCTCCATTCTCGAGCACATCAGGCACTTGTGGCACCGACAGTACTTCACTACCCGAATAGTTTCGTTATATTCCGATGTTTTCATTTTATTTATTATTTCTTATCTGTTATTTTTCTATAATTCTGCTAACGTTGTCCTTGTTAATATTTATCTTCGGGTGGCATATCTATTTTATTTGAGTGAACCAGTTTAAGCCCTGGTGATTGCTGTTCTCTAAATAGATAGCATATTTAAACAAATTTTCGGTATCCTATTTTCAAGCATATCTTTCATTTTGATCTACCAATTTAGCGTCTTCTTTATGATTGATCTGTTTAATATATTTGATCCTATTTCTAGATATTTATAGTTATTAGTTTTAATGAAGTTTTGATAAACTTACTTTGCATTTGTTTTAAATTTTTTTTATTCAATTAATCCCGGATGAGCCTCAAATTTGTGGAATTTTAATATACTTATCTTGAAATATTTAATTAATAAATAAAAAGTAATTATAAATTGATGTTGTTTAAAATATAATAAATGTAACATCAAATAAAAATGCTTGTTTGGAAGGTACGATAAATAAAATCCGGCGATCATTAATATTTAGGCTACAAATAAAATCAATCATTCAACATAAAACGGATAAGAGGATGAAATATTAAAATGTATGAGGATCCCGGTCGTAAATTATCTATCAATAATTTGTCTGTATGTCTCACACTAAATTTGATAATTTATTAATTATGAAATTTTTATATAAAATATTATGTTTAAAAATATATACTGCTGGAGGAAAACAATATCTAATTATCAGCTGATAAGGAAATTTCGTAGCCATATTATATATTTAGCCTATATTTATAAATCAATATATACAATAGAATCCAAAATATTCTATACTACGAAACATCGCGAAGCGGACAGGCTAGAAAAAAACGAGAGTCAACCATTTAAAAACATTCTAGGTTATTAAAACATGAGTTTATGTTTTATCTTGGATGAGATTTTTCAACCGAAATACATTGCTAAAATATAAAAGAAAATATAATTTTTAAAATTTATATTCAATATATCCTTTTTATTCGACTATTTCAATAAATTTCACAAAATAAATGAAATAAATAAAACAAAAAATAAAAGGCCTCAGCAAATCCATAAGCTTTTTAAGTTTTTTCAAAGGATGATAAAAATATTTAAAGATAAAAGGAATTTCGCTTTTCATTTCTTGGTAGAACATTCAGAATACATTAATGTTAAAATACATACAGTCAGCTCAAATCTGATCCTTTAAATTATCAATATATTATTTTATAAACCCTTAAAAATTTATTTTGACAAGAAAAATAAGAACACTTCATATATTTTAGTATTTTCATCGTTTGTTCTTTATTTTAGATGAATAATTTATTTGAAATGCTTTTCATCTTAACAGGCAATTTTGAAATAAACATTATTCTAGATATATTTTAATATAGATTTTTTTAAAATAAAATATTACGTTTGAAATCATTCTCTAGGAGTTGGTTATATATTTACCTAGGCTTCTGTATTCATGTAACAAATATAAACATACCATAATAAATGACGAACTCATTTGAAAAAAGGAAACTCATTTGAAATATTTGCCAATTTCTAGAGGCAAGAGAGAGAGAGAGACCTGGGGATATTGCATTTTCCCTCAGCAAACAAACCAGAGGCGATGCGTCCATCAGATGTGTCAGTTGGGTTAAAAAATTCAATATCTAAAAAAAAAATGTGAGGGATAAACATGAGAGAAGAAGAATCGGGGAAAGAAGCAAAGGCAAAAAGGATAAGGCGCGCGCGAAATTGTTTCATTTGCAAAATTATAAAATTTTTTTTGCATATTATATGCGTGTGTAATTTGAAATCTCTCCACTAGGGAGTTACCCTAACTTAGTTCAAACTTTAATTGAATGTCATTGAATGTCACCCGAATGAAATAAATACAAATCATAACATTTTATAACTAACTTCATTAATGTTTTTAAAGAAATCTTTATAAATTCTAGTGTCAAATTTCATCTTTGTTAACTAATAACTATTATAAATAATTGTTTCTAAATATATGACAAAGCTCTTGTTTAGTGCTAATTTAAGAAAGTCGAAAACTAATTGACAAATTTTCTAAAAATAAAATCATAGACCTGAGAAGATAAAAATTGTTTTGAAGGAAATGAAGGATTTGAGGTAAAATTTAAATAATAATTTGTTTCTTTTTATATTTTAATATTGAAAAAAATTTTGTATGTCCTTTGCAGGCCTGATGATGGCAAGGAGCCGAAACTGTTATAAATCGGTATACAGTCGCAGATAAAATTGAAAAATGAAAAATGTATTTATTTTATTATAATTTTCACATTAAAATCTCACAAAAAGTAAAATTCATTATCTTAAAATATTTATTTGAAATAAAAAAAATTTTAATTGAAGGAAACGAACATATTTTTCTTAAAATTTTTCAAATAAAACAATATATACAATATACGTATATATCAATAGCTCACGTGTGGGCAAACTGTAATCGCTTTTTAGTCCAAATAATTTTTGCACACTTCAATAGGACAGTTTCAAAAGAGAAGAATTTTTTTTTTTTATACACTGACTGCTAAATTTTTTTTTTTTTTTTTTCAAAAAAACATTCACACTTTTTTCTCATTCACACTCACACTCACACACACATTCACACAGTCTTTTCGGCAACTTAGGCCATTTAAGACTTTGACGATAACCGTTGTAATGAATATATCTATTGTGGGTTCAGGCATTTCTATTTAAGCCATCTGGTATCCAAATGGCTTAAATAAAATCATCGGACTGCCTGGATCCGAACCCGCGACGTTTGGTATAGGAGGTAGGCACGCTACCTACTACGCCACACCCGGGGGCCTGCTAAAAATTAAAATCTTTAAAATTGTATTCACTATTATTGCTGGAAATTGGGAGGAGAAATATTTCTTTTTAGATCCTAATTTCAATTTTGAATTATCCTTGTATCCTCAGCTAAATAAATAAATCCAATCCAATTTCAAAGAATAGCAAGACTTCTTAGTTACTCGGTGTATATATTTATTGATAATTTACATTAAAATTGTCTTGTGATTGGCTTATGAATTCCACATTTCTATATCCATATTTCTCTGTAGATTCCTATTTTTATTTTATTTTGTTCTGTTTTGTTTTATTTTTATTTTTTTGTTGTTCTTTTTTTTTGTATTTTGCGAGAGAATCAAAAATGATTTGTAATTTTTTAAGAATGCTCAAAGAGATCATATGATAGAGCAGAAATAAATCTATCTATTTATTATTATTATTAATTTTTTTTTTAATGGAAAAACAAAAAATGTAAATCAGTAAAGTACTAGTACCGAATTTTCCCATAGACAAGACTTAACGAAATTTGTTTCTTATACCGGAAATAGTATATATCTAAAATTTGAAAGAAATCGTTAAAGCGAATTTCGAAGAAAATTTGAAAAAAAAACTAAAAAAAAACATCGGTAAAGTAGAACTAATACTTCAACATTTTCCAAAGACGAGATAAAGCGTAATTTGTTTTATATATCGGAAATAGTATATATATATATATATAAAATTTATATGAAAAAATTTGTTAAAGCGAATTTCGAGAAAATAGGAAAATAACTAAAAAAGTACATCAGTAATTACTAGTACCCGAAAACTCCCAGAAACGAGAAGATCTCATTTCTGGAGGAGGGAAAAGGGGAGTAATTCTAAGTTTTGAATCGGTCCATCAAAAAAATGCCTGGCTACGCCTACGCATAGAAGTAAATGAATACAAATACTATTATGGTCGCATCAATTTTATTTAAGCAAATAACGAGTTTTAAAAAATTCGCTGCTAATATTGATTTCAAACTGTCGGATTATATTTTTTTCTATATTCAAAAACAATTTGCATGATAAATTGTTTCTCTTCGCCTCTCGAAAGGATTTTATAATATTATACTCTACCATGAATTTTACTCCTGGAATGTCGTTTACAACTTGAAAATTTTTTTACAATTTTCATTTCAATCTGGAAATATTTTTCCTTTCAAAAATATATATCGATATATTTTATTTATAGAAATATATCGATAAATACTTCGACCTACTGCCCTCTATATAAGCAGTTAAATAGAAATCACAGCCTCATTCTGGGTCTCGAAATCCCTAGAAAAAAGCAAAGGGTTATCTTTCAAGCCAGAACATCCAGCACCAAATATATAAATTTTTTTGTAAGCGGCTCTTTCCACAAGATTGACCCAACCTCACTATGTAGCATCTGCAACAGGGAAGAAAAAGAAGATTTAAGTCACATATTGATACAGTGCCCAATATACGAACCCATTAGAAGAAGGTATATTTCTGGCATGGTGAGCGAGGGCTCCCAACTGGAGAAGGATAGTGAAGCGGAGGATGTATTAATGATTAGGAACCTACTGTCTCCTTCGGACGTGAACACCGCGAACGGCCTGTACTTCTTCATCGATGGAGCTATGCGCTTAAGAGCCTTCGCTTTGAGCGAGTGAACATGTGCATTCGGTAGGAGACGGCCGGTCGCTTCGTTATTGCCTGGCGATATGTATTTATGCCCGGTGTATCTAATATTTTTAATATTTTGGATTATTTATTTTTATATATCTGTTATTGTTTATTTTCGTTTGTTACATTTTTTTCTATTTTTTTTCTGAAAATTTTTGTTGGTATTTATTTTTATATATTTGTTATCATTCGGTGTCCAGAGTCTCGAAAATGTATAAAGGATTATACTCAGATCCCTGTAAAGAGCGAAAGCTCAAAATACAGAAATAAATTTATTTATTTATTTATTTATTATTTATTTTATTTATATTTTATTTATAGAGAGATTTTAATAAAGAAAAGTTGATAAGTTTGAATTTGAATTCTAACTACATATAATTCTTTTTAGGTAGAATTTACACAATTGATTAAAATAAAAATTATTTTTAATTATAGTAGTTTTATTGTATTCAAGATAATAAGAAATAATTTCCAAAGAAGAATGCATCCAAATTTATTTCATTCGATTTTAATAAAAAATACTAATCACTTGCTGACGTTTCGGTTCGGGTTTGAACCATCATCGGAGCTGTGATTTTGTCTTTATGTTTTTAAACAATACATTCAAACTATTATGGTAGTATAGATAGAGTACTAGCATAATAGTTTGAATGTATTGTTTAAAAACATAAAGTCAAAATCACAGCTCCGATGATGGTTCAAACCCGAACCGAAACGTCAGCAAGTGATTAGTATTTTTTATTAAAATCGAATGAAATAAATTTGGCTGCATTCTTCTTTGGAAATTATTCCTTATTATCTTGAATAAATTACTACAGCTATAATCAAATATTCAATTACTATAGTTTTATTGTGTTCAACTAAGATGGTGGTATCCGAAAAAGTAGTTTTTTCAACATGGTTTGTCTGTCGTCTGTGTGTCTGTGAACAAAATATCTCAAGAAAGAAAAGATCTAGGAGGTTGAAATTTTATATTTAAGTTAAACACCCCCCGCGAGCGTGAAAATAAGTTTTTAATCAAAATCGGCCTAAAAGTACTATTACTTTACTGATGTACTTTTTCAGTTTTTTTTTCGATTTTCTCAAAATTCGCTCAAACGATTTCGATTAAAATTCAAAAATCAATTATTATTTAGATGTTTTTTAAAATGTATATTCTCATTTTGTCCTAAAAATTATTTGAAGACCACTTTACTCTTGTAGTTTATAGGAAAGTGGAGAAATGGTTGTCATGGGAACAATATATAAATATTGTATTTTCCTGTTTATAAATTGTACATCTTTAATTTTAATATGGAAACTAAGTATATCTCGACACAAAAAATATGGTGTGACAAGCACAGAACACAACTTTCGATTACCGAAGATAAGAGAATGTTGAGTTCTGTGCAACTAGTCACACGAGATGTTTTTTTTTTTTTTAATGTATAATTGTTGTGAGGATTTATAACACAGTAGAACTTTCGAAATATTTTTTCTTGAATCCATTTATTTCTTTACATTTTCGTAAAAATTTCATTAATTGTTGATTTTTGAATTTTTATTTTCAAAAATCTAATAATTTTTAGTTCTTGACTTTTTTTTGGAAAGCAAGTAATAAATTTACAGCCATTAGTAACTCTAGAACAATTTTTATTTGACTTCACCCTCCCTTTCCAGGGATTGCGGATTGTTTACAATATTTGTACGATTTTCTACGATACAATATTTGTTCGAGAACATGTCGATTTTCCTTATTCTCCTCGCTTCTCTTCTTTTCTTTGAAAAGAGCAAATAAAAAATTTTCATTAAAATCTGAGACGGCTGGATGATTTGACTCGTTACCTAACTTCCAGAAAGCAAACCAACAAATTTATTCACCACCCCTATACGACTTTGTTCACTTTACTTAGGCTTGTGTCATAAGACAAAGTTTCTCAATCCGTGACGAGGGCGTTTAAATGAGGCGCACACAAAAACAAGAGTTCATCGACATAATTACGGAGTAGCCATTCTACGATTCACAATTTTTATATAAAGTCATATCGTACATATTATAATATAGCAATCTCTTTTCTAAAAACAGACGTTAAAATTTAACATCATAAATTGGGTGTTAAAAAGTAAAGTAATAACAACAGCGTTAACAAATTCTATTCTGTAAACCAAGATTTAACAGCGACGTTAACATTTAAATTTTTAGCACCAGGTGTTAACTATCCATAAGAGGATAGCTATGATTTCTACTTGTTGATGTTTTACACCCTCGATAATCTTTCCCGCATGCGCGTTACTAACTTGATTTGTTATTCTTAATCTAGTAGGCCTATCTGACAGTCCAGCGTTAAAAAATGCTATTTTCTAAATCAAGTTTTAACAGCGACGTTAACATGTTACTTTTATCTCAAAGCTGTCAAAATCATAACCTTACTTTTTGGTTAAAGACACCATTTTGATGCATTAAATACGGAGTTAAAATATTAAAGATAGTAGACATGACATTTTGCTCAGGGGCCCTCATCTTGTGGGTACGTGGATGGCGACCACGAGCTACCCGAGCTGGGACTGGCAGTATTTCTGTTCTTTGCCTGTCAGTCTCTCCCCTTCTTTATTTTCAACAGGCGTCAGACCATGCGAAGGGCCGGCCTGTTCTATTCCTTCCCGGTCGCAAAAACCCTCCCCCGCCGACCCCGCACCGCGGGAATAATAAGGGCGAAGAAAGAAGAAGAAGACGTAGACATGACATTAATTTTTAACACTATTGACTAACATGTAAATGTTAGCGCTTTGGCGTTAATGTTTTTGCTTACAGAATAGCAATTTGAAGCAAGGGGGTGTTAAAATGAATTAACGCTGATTTCAGATGTTAAAAGTTAACGTTTTTGCTTAGAGAATAGATCTGCTGGAGTGTTTGATTAATTAAGAGAAATGATAAGGACTCGAATGCTCGTATTATATATCAGAATTTAAAAATATTAACGAGTTAAAATTATTTTAAGAATCAGAAAGATTTTTTTTATTCGGTCATTGGTTAAGAATAACCTGAAGACTTCCTCCTCCGGAGGTTAGAGGTCTGAGATCAAGAACAGGAAGCGGCGGCATGAAAAAAATATCATCGATATCCGTCTTGTTACACATTTCAAATGATATATACACATACTATGGTTATATATTGTAATTCTCATAATTTTCCTTTTATTTTTTTATGAATAACGTTTACGCTTATCCGCTGTACTTTCTTAAAATTAAAAAAAAATCTATATATAAAAAATACAATTGAAAGTTTTCACAATCAGATGTCATGAGAATTCTATTTATAATGTCTTTAGATGTTGAAAGATCAGAGGTTTTTAGTGAATGTCAAAAGTAAAAAATTATCGCTGATCGTTGAGCAAAAAAAATAAAATAAAATAAAAAAACGGAAACGGAAAGATGGATGAGTTCCTTATTTGTAGTTGATCTAAATCAGACTTAAATTCAATGTTGGATATTTTATTATTTATACCTGTAATAATACCCGTATTGAGTAAAATTAACTTGTGACCATTGGTCATCATAAGACTTCTATTTAATGTAACAAATTATTAAAAAAAAAAAAAATAAGAACCTGTTAAATGATGATTAAGTCTTAATCAAGTTTATAGAAATGTCTAATCAAAAAAATTAAAAGAATATGATAATAAATTTTTTAAATTTAAATTTTAAAGTTACACATTTTAATCATCTGATTGAACCTAAATGACAGGAAGTAAAAAGAAAAAAAATTTGTAAATAAAATTGCTTTCTTGAAGAATACTTAAGGAATTAGGATTTATTTTCTTTCAAAATATTTTAATATTTTTATTGAAGAGGCCAATAGTCAAGGGGATAAAGCAAGTCAATTGAAGACAACTTGAGTTCAAATCCTCCAGATGGAAAAAAAATTATACAACTGCATCTTCCTGAGGAAGGAAACGGGAATCCACCTCAGTGTTATTTTCATGAAAGTTAGTAACCACGTTTTGGCACTAATGAGAGAATATTTATTACTTTCAAAAAGAAAATCATACAAGACGGATATTTGCATTTCATTAGAGGAATAAGTCAAAACGATGACAGGCAAAATTTTAAAAAGATCAGTAATTTAAGGAGTTCATTGGATTACTAAAAAAAATTTAGCATTTTTTTCCTCTACAAATGAATTAAAATTATTCTTTTTTGATCTGAAGAGTTAGGAACAGGATTCTCGTTTGCAGCCAAGTGAAAATAAAAACAAATTTGTTGCTAACCCTGAAGAAGCCCGTTGCAGGCATTCGAAACGTTGCCAACAAAAATTTCTTTTTATGTTCATCCTTGAATTCTGTCACAAACTTTAAATTATTATTTATCTGTTTATTTCTTACGTTTCGATCGACCATGTGACCATCTTCATGACTAGAGTTCATTCAACCTCTTAGGTTCTTTGATAGACATTAATAAAATTTTATATTGACTTTGGCGCTGAATTCATTATAAATAGGAATTTTATTAAATCGCTATCTAACAACGTAAGAGGGTGTTTCTGTTGAATGAACTCTAGTCATGAAGATGGTCTCATAGTGGACCGAAACGTCGCTGTGGATTCTATAATAAAGAAATAAACTTGGCTGCTTGGCTTTTTATTTAATCTACTACATATTAATTCAGCTATTCACCTCGCTAATATCAATAAACTTGTCGTTTTGTTTAATAATCAAATTTTTATAAAGTTATCTTGATAACGGCTGCAGAATAAGCAGTTGAAACGTTGTACAGTATTTATATATTTTTAATAAATATTTAATACAAAAATGTGGTCTATAATTAAAAATTCTCATAATAAAAATATAAACTGCCTCACTCTCCGCATTTTCAAATCCCTCATATCCTACGTCCCAATTTCAATTTAAATTGTAAACATTCCATTGGTTTCATATATTAAAATCTGTTTGAATTAAATATTTGAGTGTTATTTCCTTAACTTTTTTATTCCCAGTTGTTTTCGTAAATTTAATTTAAACGTGTTTGATGTATGCATGTCCAGTCATTAACATGTTTATTGTGTCTCACACAAATATGAATACTGAAGGTGAAGTAAACAAGACCATCAAACGGTAGATTGTTATTCAAACTGACATGTAAATTGATTTTTTCAGGTGTCTAATTTTCAAAACAACAACACTGTTAAGAAAACTGTATTTGTTGTCTAGACGTTAACGAACAGCATCTAGTTTATCGTTTGTTGTGTACTATTATAGGTGTATGTATTTATTATCAAAATATACAAGATTAAAATTTAAAATTTTATTTGTATGCTATGGTTTATATAATATAAACAAATGAATAGAAGTGCTTTGGGAGATTTTCCACGCAAAATAGCCATGCACACGCCAAGAGGCAATGGCCTTAGAGAAAAATCCATTATGCTCTCTAATTTTGACTGGAAGCCTGTAATTAAAGGCTTTCCCGTATCCCAGGAAAAAAATAATCCCCGGAAAATATTCTGGAAATTAAAAATAAAAAAATTTAATAATTTTCAAGTGTTCAAATTTATTAATTTTTTATTTTCTCATACCTCATACACTATCAGGGTCCTTATATAAAATATCATACATAGAGAGAAAGTTTTGCGATCATGTCAATGCCGAGATTTTGATGGTCCCCTGAGTCCAAAAAAGTGGATCCCGCAAATTGCCAACGATTTTGGTTAAAATTCATAAATCAACTATTTTTTTGATGCTCTTTAAAAAGTGATATTTTTCGTGAAAATTGTTTGAAGTACACTTTACTGACTTGGAAGCATTCGTAGCTTAGCGCCATCTATGAATCGCGTGGTCAAGTTTGGAACTTATATTCTAAGTGCAACTAAATATATCTCGACACAAAAAAGCTGGTGCGACCAGTCACACCAGATTTTTGTTTAAGGGCTCTGGAAATACAATAGATTGGCCCAGGCCATTGACTTCCACTAGACTTTACTGTCTTCTCTACAAATGTGGGATTATGTTAAATAGGCTGGCTAAAAAAGACAAATTTACATTTGTTTATATTTATGTTGTTTTTTTTTTTTAATAACTCGTGTTGAATTCTTTTTTTTTCAAAAATAGAGGATTTTTTCACATTAAATCTTCAGTTTCCGAAAAAAACGTAAAAGAATAAAAACTTTTTAAATTAGTTTAATTTATTATAATATGACAAATTTAAAATTTTTGAAAAAAAAATTATTAATAAAGTATTGCTTATTCCAAAAATTAATACAGATCTACAATTTTAATACAAGCAAGGGCGGTCCTAGCCTTACATTTTGGGGGGGGGGTCACTTTTTTTTTTATAGTATAAATAAATGGGCCTGGACCCCAATACATAGGCTATATATTAATCAAATAATATATATCGTTTAAGTCTTAAATGGCCTAAGTTGCCGAAAAGATTGTGTGAATGGAAGAGTGAGTGGGAAAAAAGTGTGTGTTAAAAAAAAGATTTGGGGCGGGGGTCACGACCCCCTTGACCCCCCCCTCTGGGACCGCCCTTGAATACAAGATAATCACACTTTTGTAGAGTATTTAGGAAATCTAGTGCAAGACATTCCCGAAATTTTTAAATAAAGAATATTAAAAAATAATTGTTTATCGATTTTTCTATCATTATAAGATTTTATAAAACGCTCTTCATGTAAGGTTTGTTTAATCAGGCGTCCGAGGACGTCTGGCGCATGCGTAGTGAAGAAGAGCACATGCGCAGTAACGAAAAGCAATACGTTTTTCTTTAATGCGCTTGCGCCGGACGCTCTCGGATGCCTGATCGAACACATTTATAGTACATATATTAGGTTTGATGATGATTATCATAATCAAGTTTAAGATCAAAACTAATAATTCCCAAATAAAAATTTTTGTAAAATCAATGCCAAATGATAAAAAAAATGCATGACGCATTTCAGTGAGAGGCTAATGAAAGAGAACTTGCGTCAAATGAATATAATCGTTATTGTACATATCAGCTAAGAACTTTACATCAGTAGTTAACAAAATAAAAATAAAATATACTAAATAATGAAACTAGATGAAGACTTGATTAAATTATCAAGAACGTCTATCGACTGGCAAGTAAAAGAGGCATCAATCACCTAGAGAAAAATATAATTTAAATAAATAAAGTAAAGTCTACTAGGAGATAGAACGAGGCCGAGATTTCTTTTATTTGGGCACAGAGCCAATAAGAGAATGTTGATGACGATCTGACTGTTATTCTTTTAAGTGAGTAGTCTTTTTGAAGATCTCTATCCCAAGTCCTAGTTACGCCTTTTTGAAAGGGATCTATTTAAAAATTCTCTTTCTATATACAAAATGATAGTTTGTCACGATATCTAAATTCGAAAACTAAACTGAATATTTTATGACAAAAGTATATATCAGGAGGAAGGGGCTAATGATAAATAGTTTGTTAGCAAAATAAGGGGATTTTAATTGGATTCCGTCTCCGACCGGCGGGTCCTCTTTTTTGAGTTCCGATGCTTTGGGGCCTACCAACTTCCGGTCGGCGTCTGTCGCGACGCGAAGGACCATAAAGCCTCGATTCTTGGCCGGCGATCAAGGGCGGAGACCACGAGGCCCGGTGCCAAAGCTGGGAATCGATCCCGGGACCCCGAGGGCGGCGGCCCCTGGCTCCATCCTCTCTCTCTCGGGTGTCATCAGCCACGACGTCATCAAGACGACCTCATTTGGCTTTCTCAGTGTTTCGGTACAGCGGCGCAACCTATTTCACGGACCAACTCGGAATACTTATCAAGCAGATCACTAAAGTCTCCATCCAGTCCTTAGGGAATTGTAGCCAACCAAAAAGAAAAACTTACAAATTGTGAAACAAATAAAAAAGACAATTACTAAATTAGGTATTCTGATTAATTAGAAAATTATGAATAAATTCATTTCTGACTGAAATAAAAGCAACCCAAATGAGTTTAGACTGGTAACCGTTGGCTCTAGATGAAACATTATAAGTAGTGAAAAATAAACAAAATAATTAGAAAACATTTGGAGATATGTTTCAATTAAATATGGGTTTTTAAAACCTGTTTGTAATCAAAATAAACTTGAATTTAAAATCCATCTTGAGAATCCAGAGAGAGTAAACTTAATACTGTATAACTCCGAATTCAGTAAATTTTTTGCTTGAATTTAATAATTCCATGACTCGTTTCCGTTGACGGTGCTTCATTAATTTTAACCTAAGCAATTTTATGGTCTCTTTTATTATTGCCTTGAATTCTGAAGAATTTTTGACTGACATCACAAGATGGCGTTTCGGTGTTTGTCATCTCAAAAAGCACTTGACGACTCAATTATCATCTTTTCCTTCACCCATCGGTGACTGGTCTAATGTCTCAGTGAATTAAGTCCTGCATGCATTTTAATAACAAACTACCAGAAGCAACATTTTAACAGATTACTATTTTGTATGGCAACTCCTCCTTTTTGTTGGTGGCGTCTTTTATTTATGTAGGCCTACTAATTTAATCTCTAGAATATCATTAGTGTAACAAAATAATGGAGTTTACAAGGTAACCTAAATTTGATAAAGTATACATTGGTGAAACAAGTAAAAAGATCTCAACATGGATGTCTGAACATGAGAGAGCCATCAGATTGAAACACCCAAATCAGTCTGCAATTGCAGAACATGTTCTAACAACTGGATATCGAATAAATTTGGACAAGGTCAAAACACTCCATGTTGAAAATGATTGGTGGAAAGGAAAAGTCAAAGGGTCTATAGAAAGTGATAAACATACAAATAATATCAACAAAGAAGTTGGATATAGGCTTAATCAAATGTGGAATATTGTGTTGAATGAGAAAACTGTTAATTTAAGGTTTGAATATTGTATCATTTTTTTTTTAATTTTCTCATCTCTCAACAGATATTAACTCACTAACCACTAACCACTAACCACTTACAGAGAGACGGAGGAGACATTGGAACTGTTTGAAAATTTTCACGGCTATTGGGATTCGAACCCGAGTTGTGCAGCAACTCTAGATTCGTAATCCGCAGCTTACCCGATTAGCCACGAACCTTAATATTATTGTAATAATAGTATTTTGTACCATCTTTGTTAAAAATAAACTTATTTTAACAATCATGTTCTTTATGTAAACACTTGCTTTGATGATGGTGTGTCTAACTTCATGGGGATTATTGTATATGTTGCTAACTTCATTGGATATAAAATGCTACTAACTTCACATAGGTCTCCTTTGGAGGTTAGTTCACTTGAAAACGACTGCAGAATAAGTAGCCTTAACATTGTATAGTATTTTTAAATTTATTAAATAATTAATACAAATGTAGTCCATAATTAAAAACTCCCATAATAATATCAATTGAAATAATTTTTTTGCCTGGTACGGGATACGAACCCTTGATCTTTGACATCAGAAGCTAATGCTCTACCTCTAAGCCACAGGCCATTGGACTTAGACTTCTCGTTATTGAATCTCGTTTTCGATTTCATTTTTTCGATTCTAGATTACTCAGCATTTTCGATTTGTTCTTTTTCTCTAAACTGGTACAATACCATGAATTTTCAAATAATATATTTCATGAAATAAAATTTGTTAATAAATAAATTAAATTGTTTTGAAAAGATTGTGCTTAAGGTTTGTTCTTTTTATCTGGATGCTTTGCTCAAACGCTTTTAAAAATGGTGGATGCAAATTATCAATGAAAATCTTGTTAAAAATCAAATTCCTTCTTAAAAGAAAAAAATAAATAAAAATATTAAAAAAAAAATCAAATTATAAACTAAAGAACCATTAATTAAATATAGTGATTTTTTTGAGCTTTTTTGTGGCAACTTGCCCCCAAACCCTTCAATTATATTTTCTTTGCTAATATAATAATATAGAAAGGCGAATTTTGTTAAAAATTTAAAAGTGATTTTATTTTTTACCTGAAAGATTTTTTGCAGCCAGGGGAATTAATTGATTATCAGACCTTTTCGTTTTATTTTTTTCAATTCTAAATTCCATCTTAAGAAAAAGTAGGAGTTAAAATATTTCGACTATTATTGTTAAGAAATGACGTTAAGATCGTGACACATCTAACCAATCAAAAAGCTTGTTTTGTATTTTCATGCCTGTCATTAGACTATTTTTATTTTAATCAATTATTTTTATTTCTTAATTTATTTAACTAATTTAAAATTATATTAAAGAATTTAAAATTTGTCTTTTTATAAAAAAAAAAAATCTAAAAGAAGAAAGAAAGATTTATTTAAGGCCGGCGCTTCATTGGTCATTTTAACAAAATTACATATAATAGCACGATTTTTTGTTTTTCAATTAGATTACCATTATTATATCTTATAAGAGAGAGAGAGAGAGAGAGAGAGAGAGAGAGTGAGTGAGTGAGAGAGAGAAACTGAAGATGAGAGTGAAAATTGGAAACATCTGATCGTTTGATAGTCTTTTAAAAATAAAACTAAATTTCATTTCCGGTAGTGAAAGCCAGGATTGAAAATAACTTATCGTGTGATGTCTTTATTTCATTCGGTAACAAAAATATCCTTTATTTGTTAATATGTTGCATCTTTTTTTTTTTTAACTTTTTATCTTTTCCTTGGCATATGAATCTACGCCATTTAGGTTATGAATGAAAACGAATCCATTGAGAAAACCAACTGACCAGTGGCGGATTTACGCACATTTAGGCATACATTTAGATTTATCATCTTTTTTATGTATATTTTTTATATAAATAATATTTCGATTATGCCAAGATTTTCTTCTTTACTTGGCCCTAGTTTAATTACCAGCTCCATATTATGATTTTTTTTTAGATTTTAAAATAAAGGACAATCTACATAAATTTTTATTTTTAATGTAAACACTTGCTTTGATGATTGTGAAAACTTCATGAAAATGAGTATAAATGGCGCGAAAATTTGTATCTAACTTCAAAGGAAAGACTGTAGATGACGTCGTTGTATATAAAATGCAAGTAACGGTCAGTTCACTTGAACAAGTGCACAGTACTTGAAAATGACTGCTGAATAAGCAGTCGAAACGTTGTACAATATTTGTTTTTTAATAAATAATTAATACAAAATGTGGTCTATACTTAATCCCTTATTCTTATTATTATTATTATTATTATTATTATCGACTGTATACCATCTAATAAAGGCTATAAAAATTCTTGATATAATAAAAAATCTTCCAATCTGAATATTGTCCAAATTCATTATTAATATTTCAACTCTGAAACAGATTTTATTTTTTATGTAATAAAATATTGTTAAATTAAAGCTTCAATTCAAATTTTATAACTAATTAATTTCTTCACAGACAAAATATTCATAACTTAATTATAACAAAATATGAGAAAAAAAGTTTTAATTTTATTTTTTAATTATAGAAAAATATAATAGAATTCTTTTTTTTTTTATTAGAATCTTTTTTTAATGCAAGTGAAAGGGAAACACTTCCGACAGCTAAGCATTTCGGATGCCTAAGCTCTAGGCTCCACTCTCGATTACTTGTGACGCCGACTGTATCATCTATTGCAATAGTATTGAGACTAAAGCCTGGTAGTTAGGCAACCCTTTTGGAAGCTTGTCTGTGTGAGAAATACTCTTTTCAAAGCAGACAATAGACTAAACGATCATTTTTAACAGAATAATAACCATAAATATTTATCTTTTTAATATAAATTTCAAGATATATAGAAATAAAAATTATCTCAATGTTTTAATCAGAAAAAAGTTTTAGTGAACGTATACCATTTGGGCTGCCTAATCTCCGGGGTTTAGTCTTGATACTATTACAATAGATAGTACATATATATGTGAATTTAAAAAATAATATTAAGTAATTTCTCATTTAACTCTTAATTTACAAAGAAATTAGTTAATTGGGTTCTCTGAATTACATTCCCTATGTGTCTGAAAAAAATAGTAAAATATTTCGTAAAATAAATATAGCACACAAACAACCAAGTAATCTATCTTTTTTTTTTTTTTTATTAATAATAAAGATCACATTCCTTAAAGCAAAATATTTATTTAATAAATTGCTTAGATTGTCCACCTCCCGTGAGTGTCTACCGTATATTGGACAGTCGAGTAGATTACAAGGAGTGAGAATTTCGGAACATAAAAGCAGCATTAAAATAAAATTGTCAACATTCCTTAGCGTTCGTTCTTAAATACCTCAAAACGATCGATAGAAGAAAAATGTTTGTAAAAAAATATGGTCAAAGAGCACTCAGACTGCTTCTGTTTTGTGACATTATTAAATATAATATGCATTTGATGACGAAAATACTATTTATATCAGGCAATCGGGGTTGTTTCCAAGTATGTGGTGTTGCCTACCGTACCAGGTCATTTTTGGCCCCCCCTCCCTCTCCCCCAACGAAATGTCGTCTAAAAATAATGTAATGAATTTTTTGTTAAGTCTTTATTTTCTCTTACCTCTTGATATTGTTTTATATAATCTCGAATCATAAATTAGCTTGATCCATTATTTTTTATAAAATAAATAATGAAGAATATTTATATTAATTAAAGTTTTCATGGTACGATGATACTTTAAATTGTTGTTTATCGGTTGGTTACTTGAGTATCGGAAAGTAAGGAGTCTGTGGGGGGGGGGGGCGTTCAAAACAAACGCCAACTAATTCCAATTAAATCTACTTTTAATGTAAGACAACTCTAGTTTAGAAATCGTTCTTAAATCATATTACCAACTTTTAAAAGTCATCGTCTACTGAGAAATTCGATTTTCAACGCAATACTTAATTGTAAGTCAAGAAGTAAAGTTTCGAAAAATCTTTAATTAAAGGTAATAAATAAAATAAAACAACAAAAGTCGCAGTTAAAAAAAAATATTAGAACTGTAATTAATTACCAAAACAAAAAGAAAAAAAAAACATGCCCTAATAAAATACCAATCAACATATTGAAAAAAAAAAAAAAAATGATAAATTAGAGAAAAGTTATATCAGATAAACGTCACGATTTATAAAGTTTTATTATTGAATTGAAAAATTTTAATTATTCTATACATTTTTAATTTTTCTTTTGAGTTTTTAATTTAAATATTAAAAAAAAAAGTTTATTTAAGTTTTTTCTCACTTTTTTTACTTTATGGAAAAAAAAGGGGGAGGGATGAATTAGGAGTACCTATGAAAGGAATAAAAAGAAAAGAGAAAGACGAATCTATATAATTTCATTACGGGTTTAATTTGATACCTATCCCATCAGCTAGATGGAATATATAGAGAGAAAGTATTGCGATCATATCAAAAATTCGATCTCCAGATTTTGATGGATATACATGTTTTGGGGTCCCTTGAGTCCAAAAAAAAGTGGGTCTCGCAAATTGGCTGTCTGTGTGTGTAATGATTTTAAGCATGAAGGAATTGAGCTTCCGGATTGAAATTTTATATTTAAGTCAAGTACCCACCCGGACACTTAAAATAAGTTTTTCAACGAAATCGGCCAAAAAGTACTAGTACTTTACTGAAGTAGTTTTTCAGTTTTTTTGCGAATTTCTCAAAATCTGCTTTAACGAATATGATTAAATTTCATAAATCAACTTTTGTATGACTAGAATCATAATATTAAAAATTTTTTCTGTCCGGGCCCCACCCTTTTGGGATTTCTAGTGGGCATTCATATATTAACAACATAAAATTTCAGGCATTGTTTACAATAACGAGGAGTTAAAATATCTGACTTAGAAGAAATTTGTAAATCTACCTTTAGAAGAACAAACCTGTTATTTTATTGATAATAATGAAAATGTAAAATTAAAATAACAAGAATTGAATATAAATATGTTCTTTGGAAATGAGATGAAAAATCATTTATTCAAATAAAAGAATAAAAATCTAATTTTAAAATAAATAAATTTATCATCTACTAAATAAATCATTTTGAACGAATTAACAGTTTATTCAAAAATAAACAAATTTGAATCCTTGATATTTGAATTTCATTTGTCATTACATTCCGTGATTTTTTGCCTCTCTGTCCTCTCTGTCTCAAAATTATAAGGTTTGTTTGAGATCTCTAAATTAGGAGGGTAAATTATATACGACAGGAGTGCGCCAAACGGCCCAATATCTAACAACATTTACACACTCTCTATAATTATGAATTTCAAAATGGAATTCGGTAAATTGGCTCGGAAGTTCGACCCATTGCTTCGTTATCTTGGTTGGAAATTGCCAGAGTCAGAATTGTATTATATCAGCTTATAAAGGAGATAGACTAATAATGACAGATATTTATGAAGCGAGAGAGAAAGTCATTTCTATTCGAATCACATCTCGAGCTAAAAGAACATCTCCGGTGGTAAATAGATTTATTAGCATCAATTCGTTGATAAAACAAGGGGAGCAAATGTCAAATGAAAAATTAAAAGAATTTCATTAAAAAAAACTGAGACAAGACCAAAGAGGAAAGATGGTAAGAAATATTTATTGGATTTTCTTTAAACGGAACAAGAGCCAACTTCATTTGCAAAATATTGATCAGGCTAATATTCTAATATAATAAATAAAAAAGCGTTTAAAGCGTTTTCCTCCCCCTGGAGAAGATATTTTCCTGTAAAATAATAGACGAGATTTTCATCCCCCAGCCAAGTTTAATTTTATAGATTGTAAATGGAGAAAATAAAATTTATTTATTTTTTTTAATTTTAATGAGCTTATTTTCTCGCTCCAGGGGGTGTCTATCTTAAATTCCAACCTCATAGCTCAAATCCTTCAAGCTTAAAATTGAACACAGACGGACAGATCATGTCGCTAAAATCACTTTCTTGGAAAATCGAAAATCGGTCGTCAAAAATCGATTTTTTCGATTTTTTCAAAACACTGAATCGATTTCGATTTTAATCGAAAATCGAAGCTCAAAATCGATTTTCGATTAAAATCGAAATCGATTCGACCAACCCTACTCGACATATATTAATATTTACTTTTCGCCGATATATTAGAAAACAACATATAAAATTTATAAACATATATTTTGTTACTATAGCAATTAATCCTCTATTATTTCCTAAAAAGTACAAGAGTAAAGTATGCTTTAAACAATTTTGAGGGCAAAATGAGAATATATATTTTAAAGAGAATCTAAAAAATATTTGATTTATGAATTTTAAACAAAATCGTTATAGCGAATTCGAGTAAATCGAAAAAAAAAACTGAAAAAGTACATCAGTAAAGTACAAGTACTTATTGGGAAATTTTGATTAAAAGTTTATTTTCACACCTCGGGAGGGGGGGGGGGCGCCTAACTTAAATTTAAAATTTCAAGCTCAATTCCTTCATGGTTTAAAAAAAAGTACATCAGTAAAGTACTAGTATTCTTTGAACGATTTTCTTCAAAATTTTCCTGTTAAGTACCAGAGTAGTACATAACCTAACTATAAAGTTTCAACCCCCTAGCTCTTTTCATTATTGAGATATTTTGCTCATAGACTCACACACACACACACACACCATTTTGACTTTTTTGAAACTCTAAAAGCGTGTATTTCCGTCAAAATCTTGACATGAGTTCAATACTTTCTCTCTTAAAAGTAAAAAACAAATTTACACTGTCGACGTTTCGAGCGCCCGTCGCGCTCTTCCTGGGAACAGGTTAAGTGTCAATTGTTACAGATGATAATAATTAGATTGTCATTTGACATCATTAAACAAATTTAACAACTCTTTTAAGTAGGTAAAGAAAGTAAAAAAAATAGCACTTATTATATTTGAGTTTGTTAAAGTTTTAACAAGCAAATGTTGTCTAAACTGATAAAAATCAAATCGACGTTCTGGAAGTTATTTTTATTTATACGTGAAGTCTTTTTTTGCAACCGTCTAGTGTATGACAAATGACCTAAAATCTTATTGTTTTGATGAATTCCATGTTCATTAGACTAGTGAAATAAATTTCTAATTTGTCTGTTGAATTGTGTTGATCATTTTAATTAAAATGCATTACTTAATTTAGACAAGTATTTTTCATCACCTAATCTAATAAAAAATTAAACAAAAATTGGTTTTAGTATACCAGGCGACTTTATGATGAATATAAAGTATAGAATTCATTATAAAGTCGTACGGTGTTATCGGTGAAATTTGTATTTCATATGAAATGATTGATTGATAAATTTTGTCGGTGTTTGAAGATTTTAATAGAGTAATTCGTGTGACATTTAGACTAATGTGGAGTTAGTTGTACGTTAATAAATCTGACATTGAATCTATTAATACGTATTTGCATAATTATACCAAAGTAAGATGGTAACCGCCCGGGATTAACAAGAACAAAGAAAATATAAGAAAATAAATGATTTAGTGAAAAGACGAAAGAAAAGAGGAAAAATAAATACTTAAAAGGAATGGATGGCGGAAAACACAAGGGAACCAAAGAGAAAGAGAAATGATCCATTTGTTCAAGATTCTTAAGAGCATCTGGCCTTTACAAACGGCTAAAGGAAACAAAATTGTTACAAAAAGTCTGGTGTGACTGGTTACACAGCACACAACTTTCTCTTACCTTCGATGATTAAAAGTTTTGTTCTGTGCTTTTCACACCATATATTAATATTTAGTTTCAAAAAGTACATTTGAATTCAAAATGGAAAATTTGTAAACATGAGAAAATTTTTATATTTTTTTACCATGGCCCTCTCATCTTTCCGAAGAAGTACAAGAGTAAAGTGGCCTTTAAATAATTTTGAGGACAAAATGAGAATATACAATTTAAAAATCTGGTGTGACTGGTCGGACCCTTCGGCAAGAGAAAGTTGTATCTGTGCTTTTCACACCAGATTTTTTGTGTCGACAAATTTTTAGTTTCCGACAGTACTGTACATTCGAATTTCAAGATGTACAATTTATAAATAAGGGAAAACATTTATATTTTGTACCATGGCAACCATTTCTCCTATGAAGTACTAGAGCAGCGTTTCCCAACCTTTTGAAGTCCACGGCACCCCAAAGGTGCGTTGGGAATAATATTACACACTAGCGGCACCCTTTCTTTTTTTTCCCTATCAAATCGAAATTTTTTTCCACCCTGGGGCAAATTTTTTTCCCTTGCGTGAAAATCATTTGACCTTTTTTTTGGCAAAGCTTAATTTTTTCCGATCTACGGAAAATTTAGCCGCTTCCATTTTAATCATTTGACCTTTTTTTTAGCAAAACTTCTTCATAGGAAAAATAGAAGAAATGGTTGCCATGGTTACAAAATATATATATTTTTCTATGCTAATAAATTTGACAACTTTAAATAGAAAATTTCAACCTCGTAGCTCTTTTAGTTCCTGAGATATTTTGTTCACAGACAGACAGACAGACCATTTCGCGAAAACCTCTTTTTTTTAAAGTGAAACTTTTATTATATCACTACGAATTTTTTGGTTCTTCTATCAGCATGTCGCGTTGTAACGAGGTGACGTAAAAAGCCATGACGCTACAAGCCATGACGTCACAATCCGTGACGACAAAAAGAAGAAAGTTGAAATTTAATATATATAACGAATTATAAAAAAATAATTGTGAGATTTAATAATTCAATTTTTAAATTGATAAAATATAATTTTTAAAATAATTTAAAATATTCAAATCTTCAATCTATATATACTGTAAATATATAATCCAGGGGCGAAGCCCTCCTGGCTAGCCGAAGGCGGGCGGCGCGGCTAATTACTAAATAAATATTGTTCACAGTTTTTAACATGCGTCTATTGATTTCTCCAATTATTAAATTAAGATTAAAAACGCGATTTTAATAACCTTAATTGAATAATTTTCTGAAAATTTTCAGTTAAACGCCTACGATCCGAAAAAGTTTCACTTGCATCGTGGTTTCATAAAACCACACAATGTTTTTTGTCTTCAAAACATCAAAATTTCGACATCGAATTTTTGACATGAAACCAATACTTTCTCACTATATATTACATTTATAGGTAAGAGAAAGTAAAAACTGAATTTCGTTTATTTATTTTAAAAATATTGATTGCCCCCGACTCTACTAACTGAGGAAATAATAATTGTAAATTTTTTTTATTTTTTATAAAAAATTTAACTTAGGAAAAATAAATGAAGCAAGCAAATGAAAAATTTTTATATTAACAGTCATGTATTAAATAGAAACATATATATATATATATATAAAAAGTAATTAATAACGTCCATTCATCAAAGTTGCGGGGATGACAAATTATTATAAAAAAAAAATAAAAGCGCACATCAAATTTTAAGAGTCTGTTTTAATTTGAAAAATATTATATAAATTATAATTTATCTCTGAATAAATAAGAGCATAGGGAGGATTTAAAGTATTAGTTGAAAAATAAACTTTTAAGCTTGTTGTTTTTTGGAACAAATTAAAAGTTTTTTATTAAATTTCGTTACCTGCTCTCTCTAAAAGGCGTGACCTGAAAAGTTTTTTGACAATTGACCTAAATGAAATGAGATTTAAAAACCATTTCTACAGTCTGACCCGAACAGTCCTTGACATTGCCTGAAAAAGAATTATTATGAATAAATAATAAATAAATAAATACTTCATTCTTGGCTGCTTTCTCTCCCATACATCAATAATAAATAAATAAAAATTTCTTGTGAGTCAAAAGTCGACTGAAAAATATTTTGTTATAAATATTTATAAATTATAAATTGTTTTATTTACTTTGGTTTTAGTATATAGCCTAAGTGGATAATTTCTATGTCAATATTCTCTCAAGGGTAGGAACATTCAATCTATAATATTAAATAAAATATTCTCTTAGTGCATTTTTTTTAACGATTGAATATTTAAAAAAAAATTGTCTAAATGGCCTTATCAGACTTGTTAAATTTTTCTTCTCTGAGCTTTTCGTTTAGAGAAAATTTGTTTTTAATTTAAGAGTAATAAAAAAAATTAAAAAGTAACAGTAAGAAATATACTAATAAAATGAAGCTAAATTTTGTTCACGAGTTCAATTTATTATTGAACTTCTTCGATTGATGCCCCACAAAGCTTTAAGTAACGCTGCATTTTTTGAGAATTAGCTCATCAGTCAAGCAAATTTGGATTTTAAAATTTCGAGTAAACTCTGGTCAACAACTATGAAAGGTTTTAACTTCCAAATTTGAATTTTTTTTGTGCAATGTCGTCATCCGGGAACAAGAAAAAGGCGGCTGTCGAGTCGTCTAGACCGAACACATTTACACCTTAATAAACCAAAAATTCGATATATTGTCTACTGAGTGAAAATTGCCAAAATATATTGTGATTGTGAGAAGTTTCACTTCATTAGTGTATAGTACCAAAATAGGGAGATTTTTAATTTCTCTTGCCTATAAATTAATAAAAAGATAGAAAAAGTATTGGATTAATTTCAAAAATTATATATCGATATTTTGATGGAAATACACGTTTTGATGTCCGAAAAAGTTGGTCATGCAAAATGGTCTATCGGTATGTGTTTGTCTGACTGTGAACAAGATATCTCAAGAACGAAAAGAGTTAGGAGATTGAAATTTTATATTTAAGTTAGGCACTCCCATGGCACGTGACATGAAGCTTTTGAACAAAATCCACCAAAGAGTATTAATACTTTACTGATGTACTTTTTCAGTTTTTTTATATTTTCTCAAAATTCGCTCTCATGATTTTGATTCAAATTCATAAATTAATTATTTTTTAGTTTTTCTTTAGAATGTATATTCTAATTTTGCCATCAAAACTTTTTAAAGCATGCTTTATTTTACTCTTGTACTTCATAGAAAAGATTGGAGAAATAAAATAGCCCTATAATGTATAAATATAGAAAGTTTATATCTTTAATTCAAATGAACAGTGATGTGAGGAATTAAATATGTATATTTATATAAATTAAAATAAAGGAGACAAATTAATCACACCTGATTGGTTTGGTTTGTTGTACAAAGTGTTCTTAAATTCAGGCTCAAATACTTATTTCAAATGAATATTTTAAATAATTTATCCTTTATTTTGATATCTAAACACAGATCAATTTATTTTGTCTTTTTAAGATAATTAATAAATTTTTTGGCCAAATTCTCTTTTAAAAATTAATCTAATTTACGCCTTTTCAGATTTGGGATTTAACAAGGGGGGTCGTAGTTTGAAGATCCCTAAGTGAGACTGTCGCAAACAGACAGCAGCCTTGAAGAATTTATTGTTTTTAATTTGTATTTAGGTTCAAATATCTTTGATCATAGTCCAATTAATTTGCATGTCATTCCCAAGTGAATGTCAAAAGGTCAAAAGCAGTAACATTCCCCCACCCTTCCTTTTAGCCAGAGTTAAAAAAAAAAAACTGCCAATCTGCAATTATTTTTTGATTTACAAGAAATAATTAAGTAAATTGATTTGCCGTAAAACGCAGACTCATTAGAAAATCTAAAACTTTAATTACGAAATATGTTCTGGATGGATTCTATAATTTCTGAGAGAATAAATATATAGCCTTTTAAGAGGGGAGAAAATAAATAATAATAAGATCTCTTTAAAAGAGTTGAAACCAGGAGAAACTATAAATATATATTTTTTTTTCTTTCAAAGGAGATATTCAAGGGGTGGTTTGGTGCTTCCCCTGAACAGAACAATTATCTCTAAAACCCGGATTTATATGCAGTAAAAAGTATTAAAATATGCAATATAAATGGTGAAAATATTAAGTAAATGGCTTCTAATTGAATGTAAATCATTATTTCTACTTAATGGCTCATGTCCGTCTGCCTGTCTGTTTGGGCAACTTCCCGTACGAAATTTTACATACTCAAAGAGAGCTAGAATTCCAAGAAAAATATTTTCATTCCAAAATTCTTATAACTTTTTGATTTATTAATTGTTGACTATACCGACTGTACCACTGTGGATTAAAAAATTGGTTTCTCGGAATACAAAGAATTATTTTACTGTCGTTTCTTTGTTTTCTTGAAAAATAATATTATTTATATGCAAATAAGCGTATTTAAATTAAAATCAAATTCTTTTAAGTTCTGCTCTAATTTAATTCACTACAATAAATAAGAATGTCTTTTTTAAGAATGAATTTGTAACTCGCATTTGATATGAAAGAATGTTAAAAAAAAAAAGATAATCTTAATAGAATTATGTAAATATCAAAGCTTTATTTATTTATTAAATAATCAATATATTTAACCTAAATTAAAACGCTTGTGCATGACAATCGGATTGCGTTTATGATATATAAATTTGTGAAGATATTTTAGGAATTCGGATAATCATAGCGGAAAAGAGATTAGGCCTACATTACATGAAAATTTTTTTATTTTAAATTTTAATTAAGAAAAGAAAGGAAAATTTATTTTTTACTTTCTCTTAATTATTTATGTAATATAGAGTCAAAAAAAGTGCGTCCCGAAAATTGGTCTGTCTGTGTGTGTTGTAACGATTTTAAGGATGAAGGAATTGAGCTACGAGATTGAAATTTTATATTTAAGTTAGGTACCCTCGCGGACAGTCAAAATAAGCTTTTGAAAAAAATTGACTAAAAAATACTGTTCTTTCAGTTTTTTTCGATTTTCCAGAATTGCTTTAACGATTTTGATTAAAATTCATATATCAACTATTTTTTAGATGCTCCTTAAAAAGTATATCAGTAAAATTTGTCGTGAAAATTGTTTGATCAATAAAACAGTTTGGAATCGTGGGCACACCTATCACTCAATCGGTGAATCGTGTTCAAAAGTGAGAATGTAAGGGGAAGGAAATATAAATATGCCTCGACACACTGGCGCACCGCGTACACCGCGCTGTACACATTATAGTTTTTATTTAATTAATTGTTAAAAAATTGTTGGTTAATTATTTTGATTATTAAAAACTCTTAAAAAGCGCTTTTAAATTTCGCCGCTAAATTTAAAAAGAAATATTTAATAAATTATTTATAATAAAAAAATCGTTTTTTTTCATCACTAAAAATATTCCAATTAAAGATAAATAAATTAATTTACAATAAAGAATATATGCTTCTATTACGTCAAACTCAATGGTCGACTTAAAGTAGAAGACTAATAGTTGCGTGATCTGTCAGCGCCCTCACTATTTTTATTTGCTTTTAAAAAATTTATATTTGAATATAAAAATTTTTTTAAGATTTATAAATTTTAGAAAAAACTAACAATACACAACTTTAGATTACCGTAGGTAAGAGAAAGTTGTGTGCTGTGCGTTAAATCACACCAGATTTTTATAATTACAAACGAAAGTCTAGTTTGCCTTTATAACCGTAGCAAGGAATGTTTTATGTATTTTATTTATTTATATGAAAATTTTTCCTGTCGATACGACGAGAGCTTCTGCCTCAATTGCTGCGCAATCGCTTGTGAGCAATTTGTTTTTTTTTATATACACATATCGTCAGAGATTCTCAAAAAGACTTTCATTTCTAAGATAGTAAGAAACGCATAATAGGTGGCAAAAATGGCTGGTGGCCCTATGCCAGAAGGTTGTTAATTGAAAAAAAAAATGCAAAAAAGAGAATGATTAAAAAAATTAAATTTTATAATTCTAAAAAATCTGGTGTATTTAACGCACAGCAGATCTGTTTTTGTGTCGAGATATATTTAGTTTCC
>JAKCPI010028495.1:0-31154 GCA_023213315.1 Euborellia annulipes | reverse complement strand
TTAAAATAATAAAATGTAGCTATTTAAAAATTTTTTTTTTTTTTTAAGGACATACTATCATCAAAAATTTATTTATTTATTTGATGTTATATAAACAAAATACAATTAAAGTATATAACGAACTCTTCATACCATTAATCTAAAATACAATTAATCTTTGCAAGTATTAAAAATCTGGTGTGACTGGTCGCACAGCACACAACTTTCTCTTACCTTTGGAACGCAACTTTCGATTAAAATAAAAATAAATAAATAAATAAATTTATTATGACCCGCTTAGAGGTACCAGTCCTCGGTGGCTAGGTCCAACAAACACAATACAAATTTAAATACAATAACAAATACAACAAAAAAAAAAAAACAAAAGGAAAAAAAATAGAAATGTATGCCCATTAACAATCTACATGTTTATGCATTTTTGTACCTAAGGTAAGAGAAAGTTGTGTGCTGTGCGACAATCACGCCAGATTTTTATATATATAAATTAAATTTCTCAATTATTATTTTATAAAAAAATTTTATTAAAATAAATTTTAATTTGACAACAATGAAAATTAGAATTTTATAGAATAATAAATAAAATAGGCCTATCTAGAAGAGATCTTCATTTTATTTTTTAAGAGGTGTTAAATAAACGATTACGGATAAAGAAAGTAAAGTCCCATTGGTTTTAATTTATGTATAAAACACAAATATTCCCATAGCTATTCATTTTGTTAAATGTTTTTTTTTAATTCCATCATCATTGTTATATTTTAATTGTTCATAAATGAATGAATGAAATGAATAAATAAATAAATAGATTTGAATATGATTTATTATTATTTCCATGATTAAATATTTAATTAAAAAAATAAAATATAATTATTCATGTGGGCATCTAGACATTCACAAATATTAATTTAACTTCAACTATTTATTAATTGAAAGTATTCATTCAAAAGGGGGAGAGAGAAAGGGATGAGCAACCCGGGGGGGGGGGGGGGGGAAGCCGCCATTCGGGAATGTTTTTTTTTTATTTATTTTATATTTCTTGCTTGAAATATACGATAAACTTGTAGGTAGGCCTACGTATTCCTCAATGAGGCATTTGTTATAGAGCATTTAAATTTAGAACCAATTAAATCAACAATATTCGAGATTTTGGATTATATTTGTAGAATGCCTCGGGCAAGTGAATAATTTCAAATTCCAAAGCAAATTAGATAATTAGTTTTATATTCATTTAATTAGTTTTTTTTTTTCATTGTTATAAATATTTATTATAATATTAATAATTAATTATATAAGTAAATTTGCTCTCGTGCACGTTATGGTAAATCTAGGATACAAATCTCCTCTATTCTAATAAAATATAGGCTAATTATTTAAAATTACTGACTACAAATTGTAGGCCTAAGATTTAATTAATTCAATTATAAATAGATATTTGAAAAAAGAGAAGAGTTAACGCCTCTTTCTAATTCTTTATTACAAAGAAACCAAGAGATGTAGATCGTATATAAATATATGTAGGGGAGAGGGCGGGACATTGGGACACGAGGCACATTGGGACATTCGAATTTTAGCGCTACTAAATGTAAAGTTAGATTTTACTCTTTGACCATTAGGGTGCATTAAGTGCCCATTTTATTATAGAAAAATTTTAACAGCGTCAAGCTACGCCATAGCTAGTTACACGTTGCTACATCATATTTGTCCTGCGTTGTAAAAAAATCGGAAATCGTTTGAGGTCGATTATTTTTCATATGAACGTTTGAATTAAGACAGTTGAAATATTAGAGATAAGTAGACTTGTTTATTCTTACTATTTCGGTACATGCAGATGTAATTGTTTATTTTAGCTATTTGTATAGCCTCATTTTGTTTATAAACATGATTGAGGTAGATTGGGACATCTAGCGAGAGGCACATGTGGACACTAATAAATAAGAAATTATATATAATATTTAAGATATTATATTGTGGACAGGGCCGCAGACAGACTTGACGGGCCCCGGGGCTACTTACCAAAATATACCAAACTAATGTGGTACTTTATTTGATGCCTCACGCGTATTAATCTAATTTCAAAAGACTTTCCGATGAGCTAGAGGTGGGAAATTTGATATTTAAGGGTCATTTTTGATGACGCTAATCATCAGTTGGGTTTTACCAAAATATACCAAACTAATGTGGTACTTTATTTGATGCCTCACGCTTTCTTAATACTCTATAATAATAAAAAAGACTAAAAAAGATTAAAATAAAAATATAATAAAAAAAACTTTAAAAAAAAAATGCTTTTATTTAAATCGAACTAAAAAGAGATAAATAATTTAATTGTTCTTGTTAAAATTGTTGAATATTTATAACTTAAAATAAAAGCGTGGGGCGCTCATTAATAGCTTAAGGAATTGTCTATAGCCTCGGAATAACCTCGAAGCGCCCCACGCTTTTATTTTAAGTTATAAATATTCAACAATTTTAACAAGAACAATTGAATTAAATTATTTATCTCTTTTTAGTTCGATTTAAATAAAAGCATTTTTTTTTAAAAACGTTTTTTTTTATTACCGTATATTTTTATTAGCTATCCTGAGTCGTGAAAAAGATTGATTTGAGATTAAAAGGCCCGGGCCCCCTGAGGAAAAAAAAAATTCCTGTAAATGATTTTTTTTAATTGAAATTTTAACCATGAAAATTATTTTTTATTAGAATTTTAAGGTGGGAACGCAATGTGCCCGGGCCCGGGGATATAGCCCCCCTTGCCTCCCCTGTCTGCAGTCCTGATTGTGGAATATATCCGACCTGATATATTGATTGATATTGTAATCTTACTAATTGATTTTAATTTGTATTTTTTTTTTCTCTTTTTTTTATTTGTTTTTTATTTATAATTATTATATTATCTAAAAAAAATTTCTCCACTTTAAGTTTCTTGGAGAAGGGGGGGGGGGGTTCATAAAACTTTTGGGCCCCCCCCCCCCAAGCAGAAATCCTGGCTACTCTACTGATATCTACGGTAACAAAATTGTTTAAAATAATAAAACTGCATTATTATTTACACTTTAGATTAAAATTAGACATACAATGAAAATGAAAAGGGGGACGATAGGTGTTAGTTAGCCTCCAGAAAGAATTGGGGAACCACTGTGTTAGATTGTGCCACCTTTATTCACCAAATTATTTTTTTAGAACAAAACAAATTGTTTTTGTCCACATCTGCCTCTTCACTGTCCAAATCTACCTCACCCAAGAGGCACATTGGGACAATTTGAATTTTTTGGAAAATTGCAAAAATCTAATTCATCTATTGGTGAATAAGCGCTAAGCCTATGGCAATAGATAGTGCATTAATCAGTGTCAACAACATAACATTAAATGCTCAAAAATATTGAAAGCCAAACTATACACAGCTAATTTTATTTGTACTGTCCCAATGTCCCGCCCTCTCCCCTATATAATAACATCTTTTAATTAAAAATAATCAAAACTATTCCATCTTCTAAAACAAACCTATTTCTCTACATAGAGATAAAAACATTTTAAGGGATAGATTATGACAGGGCCGGATCTAGAGGGGGGCAGTGGGGGCATGTGCTCCGGGCGGCAGATATCAGGGGGCGGCAATTAAAGAAATATTTACTAAAAAAAAGGTAAAATGGTATGAATTTTGTATAGAAAATTTTAAGGAGGGGGCGGCAATTAAATTTTGCTCCCCTTAAAAAATCTCCTAGTTCCGGCCCTGGATTGTGAGTAAAAATAAGTAAAAATTTTATGTCTAATTTGCATTATTTAATTAATTATTTAGTACAGAGAGAGAGAGAGAGAGAGAGAGAGAGAGAGTGGATATCTGATTATCTGAAATTCACTTTGAGTAACAAACTTGCTTACATTGACCAATAGTTGGGTCGGACATTGAAGAAGAAGCCCTTGAAGGGCGGGAATCCTTAGTGAGCGGTTAGTTGTCCTCTTATTCTATAACATGACTATTCTCTCTCACCCTCTCTCTCTAATTTGGCATCCCCCATTGCCTCTGGCTGCCCTGGCCATTCTAAGAAAACCAAAACGAGGATATTCAATCTCACTCCCCTCCGAAATTAAAAATTATTTTAAATAATACCAGTAGGCAGTGGCGGATCCAGAGGTGTTTCTCGGGGGTCAACTGGTGTGACTGGTCGCACAGCACACATTTTTTTCTTAATTTCGGTAATTTAAAGGCGCATTCTGTACTTGTTTGCCAGAATATAAATACAAATCAAATTTTTAAGTATTAATTTTTAAAATTTTACATCAAAAATACATTTTTTTTTTTTCGAAAAAAAAGTATTTTTTTTAAATATCAGGGGGGGGAATTACCCCCTTTACCCCCCTCCCCCCACTTGTATCCGCCCTTGCCAGTAGGTTGTGATTAAATATAGAGTTCTTTATGAGACTTAATTTAATTTTTAATTTTCAATATTGATAGTCTTAAGTCAGGAGGCGTGGGTTCGGATCCCTGGCAGTCCAATGAATATTTTTTTAAGGGAAACTTTTATTACATCGCCTCATATTTTTATAGTTCAGCACTCTTGCAAAAGATCGCAGGCTAGTCTAACAGCCGATATACTATTAGCCTACATCTGGCCTATATTTATATGCTTTTATGAAAGATACATAATATATATTTTACTTTATTTATTTATTAATTTGCGAATATATTTTACATATAATTACATATAATATTATATGATGAAAAATATGGCTGTTTAGCTTGATAAGGATAGCGAAGGGCAGCCAGGAAAAATTAAATCAGATAAAAATATAATCAATCTTTATCAGATTTTCTTTATTCGATTGTCGATTGTGTTAGATCTATTCCAAGCACGATTTCGGTTTTCGTTAAGATACCTAATACGTCCATCTGTATTTTTTCCTTGACGATTGACTGCAAGTATAAAGAGAGAACCGAAAAAAAGAAATGATTGTCTTTACTCATATTTTATTATAACTATTTATGTATTGATCATAGGTCCTGAGGAAGGGCGCGACTGGCGTCTGAAACGTCGAAAATCAAATAAAGAAAATCTGATAAAGATTGATTATATTTTTATCTGAATGAATTTTTCCTGGCTGCCCTTCGCAATCCTTATTAATATTATATGGTTTTCGAATGGAGGGGGGGCGCTAAGGAGGCATTGTGCCCCGGGCGCGAGTTAAGCTCGCTACGCCACTGTACTGAACCCCCCTTAAAGGATCTCCACTCTTAAATTTGTCAACATCAACACCCATAGCTCTGGCTGTAAGAGTGAAGAGAAAATAGAGAAACATTTCGATAAGTTAGCCCTGGCAAATAACCCGAAGCTTTTGGTCAAGGAGAACTAGATACTTTACTGAATATGGAGGGGGGGGGGGGTTATTTTCATGATATAGAAGAAGGTGATGAATAGACGAAATTGTTCAAAAATAAAAATTTCAATTGAAGTTAAAAGCTGATAAATAAACTAGATAGAACACACACACACACACACACACACAAGGATTAAATGGCATAGGCCTACTATTTGATTCGTTGGTTCGATTGCCAAATGCCAGAGGGAAATTGATCGGGGTACCTTTTATTTATTTATCTGCTCTTTTTTTTTTTGACGGGAGTTTATCAACATTTAGCTATTTGAAAGGGACCAAGCAAGTTTTAACAAATGTTTACAAACAATTTTTTTTGGGACTAGCTAAAACATAGTTCCTTTGCTCACCAGGGAGGGAAGTTTTTTCCCTCCCCCCATCTTAATTTTACTTACTGTCGCGAGTTTAAAACAGCTATTGCCACGATTATATTTAAACGTGTAATATTATATTATAGATAGGATATGACATCCAGAGGTGTTTCTCGGGGGGGGGGTAATTTGGTGTGACTGGTCGCACAGCACACAATTTTTTCTATATATCGGTAATTTAAAGGCGCATTCTGTACTTGTTTTTCAGAATATAAATACAAATCAAATTTTTACCTATTAATTTTTAAAATTTTACATTAAAATAAATGTTTTCCCAAAAAAAAGTATTTTTTTCAATTCTCGGAGGGGGAGGGGGTAATTACCCCTGTATCCGCCCTTGATGACATCTAACCTATTTCTGAGTTTAAAATGAAGAATGAAAGAAGAATGTTTCAATGAGAGCAATTAAAACGCATTAAAGAATATTTTTATTAACATTCAAAAGACATATCTAATGAGAAGGTTGAATTTTATGCATTTTAAGTAATTTGTTAGTATCAGGCTCGATTTTACTTAAAAACAACGGTACCCTTTTTAGTTAGCAACATTGATACAGGACTAAATCCACGGGATAAAAAGTAAAAATGAATACAATTCCTAGAATAACAAAAATTAAACGATATTAATTTTAAAAAACTTTCAATTAATTTTTAATTTCTCTTACCCTATATATGAAATATTTAGAGAGAAAGTATTGGATTCATGTCAAAATCGGATGTCGAGATTTTAATGGATCTTCACGTTTTGAGGTACCCTGAATCCAAAAAAGTGGTTTTCGTGACATGGTCTGTCTGTGAACAAAATATCTCAGGAATTGAAAGACCTACGAGGTTGAAATTTTATATTTATGTTAGGCATCCCCCCAAGGGGTGAAAATAAGCTTTTCAACCAAATCGGCCAAAGAGTACTAATACTTTACTGATGTAATTTTTCAGTTTTTTTCGATTTTTTTTTTTTACATATAATAAAAATTTAAAATAAGATTCTTATGGAACTTTGTTTTTCCGCTCTTGACAAGCACAGTACACAATTTTATCCTACCTTACTGAAGGTAAGAGAAAGTTTTGTGCTGTGCGTCTAGTCACATCACTATTTATTATTTTACTTTACTACGTCTTAGGGTGTATTTTTTGGCCTTTATTAGACTATATTTTTATTAATCTGCCCATGCCCCTTCTTTCTCTGCCCCCCCCCATCCCCAGCCCCGAAAGTATCAAACGACCACGTTGAGAACCTATGAGCAAAAGTCATGTCTTTCTAAAATTCAATAATACTGAGGAATTTCAAAATGAAATTTTGCACACATATAAAGGGCGCGCTCTTTTATACATATAGATGTTAATGGAGAGTACAGGAAAATTAGTCGGGACATCAAATTTACATTTGTTGAGGCTCAAAGTTTTTTTTGTAAATTGGTAGTGCCCCCCCCCCCCCTATCTCACTCCCCTCTCTCTGTTCGACCGTTGTCAAGTGCAATCGCGTTTGAATACGCTCCTGAAATTATTTTATAGGCCTAATTGTTTATCCCCCTGTCTCAAATTTAAATTGATTGCAACTGCTACTATTACTCAATAATGCCCAAGTGTAATTCATACGCTAAGGCCACCATGCAAAATAATTACATCCCTTGTGTGGATTGTAGTAAAGCATTTCAACAAACACACCAATTGATTTTACAAAAACTGATGTGGCCACTTGGAAATGCAGCTCATGTGCACAATATTGAAACAACAAAAACGAATAGGATGCTACTTCAACTCCAAAGAAAGAAGAAAATCTCAAGTGCACTGGACGAGATAGCTATTATCAAACGCCAGTCTAACATCTCTGAAGGAGAGAATCACCTCAGTGGAAGAAAAGCTCCTGGCTTACAATACCATTCAAGTATTGTAAGGATGCAAGGCTCACGAATTATTGTGAACTTTGTACACCAGCATATCCGAGAAGCCCTTCTTAATTAAATAAGATCGAAGCGAAACTTTTTCAGGAAGGGACATTTTCATTGATGACAACGGAGCAAGAACCATTCCCTAATTCCACAACTAAGACGTACTTACGGTGAGGCGCGACGGGTTTATTAAGTATCTTTGGGTTCGAATTGGAGGAGGTTTTCATTCGCAAGAAGGACGGTGAACCAAGAATACAACTTGTATACTGGGAACAATTATTACCCGGTTTGGTTAAGCAAACCAATTCTATACTTCACATATCTAGAGCTGATAATATTCTATGATGGCGTTGAATGAGGCAGCAAGTGTTTAAATAAAAAAATGTATAAATAAATATATTTAACAAATATGTACCTATGTTGTTTTGTTGGCAAGCCAAGGGCCCTATGACCCCTGGGAATGTAACCCAGGATCTCCAGCCTTTCCGGGGCATTGGTGTGAAACTTAGATTCTCTATTGCCATGGACTACCAACAAAAAACAACATACAAATACTAAATATATTCATGACTAGTCGAAAAATCGAGGATTTCATTAAATATTAATTTCAATTTTCTCTATATTATAAGATTTTAACATTTTTAATTTTGTCATTTCTCTAATTTAATTTTTTTCTCCCTTATTTCTCCACCATCCCTAAAATTTTTTTTCTCAGTTTTCCGTCATATATTATTAAAACTTTTTCTAATTGACAACAATATAAAATTTCGCATTGTTTTCTCAATAATGGTACCGAAGTGTCATTTTTACAATCGATTTCTCGATTTGGGAACACTTTTTATCATCTTTTTTTCTCTCTCTTTCACTCTCTTTCTCACTACTACTAATACTACTTTTCCTGTTATTATTACTACTCCTGCTCCTCATACTACTCTCTCTATATATAGACTTTCTCTCGAAAAAGACTTATCTGGACAACAATTAGTCATACCCTGAAACGCCGCCCGCCAGGGCGTAGCTAGTCTTTATCAAATATTATTATAATCAAATTAAAAGTTAAGCCTTTTTTTGCATCTCTGAAAATGAAATTTTTGAAAGAAGGTGAGAATTATTCAATCCTGAGCCAACCTCAAAATCAACATCATTTAACAATGTCAATACCATTAACCTTTCCGTCATAGACTGAGGGGAGGGTTGTATTCTAAGTAGGCCTATAGTAAAAAAAAAAAAAAAGATGATTGCGAATTAACATTCCATAGAATGGCCAATTTATAATTATATTTCAAACACGTAAAATATTAAAAGCTTGACTAAAAGGTCGCGCGCGCTATCATCATTTCCTTTGACGATGAGCAAGCAAACTCTCCCTCTCTCCCTCTCTCTTATCTCAGTAGGCACTGGCCATATTCATTCACACACATTTGCTTTTAGATCAAATCAAATAGACTTTAATCGTTCCCTCTCTTTTTACTTTCACTTTTATGTTGAGATAATTAGAATCATGTCAAAAATTAGATGACGAGATTTTAATGGAAATACACATTCTGAGTCCCGCAAAATGGTCTGTCTATCTGGGTGTGAACTAAATATCTCAAGAACGAAAATAGTTAGGAGGTTGAAATTTTATAATTATTAAGTTAGGCATCGCGTTGGAACGTGACACGAAGCTTTTGAACAAAATCGGCTAAAAAGTTCTAGTACATTAATGATGTAGTTTTTCAGTTTTTTTCGATTTTCTCAAAATTCGCTCCAACGCTCTTCCTTTCATAGAGCCAATGTTAAATCCCCTTACGGGAATTCGCATGTAAATTTCGATTCCTTTGGAACTTTTTACACATTTTCAATTCTTATGAAATTTTGTATTTATTTAGGATGCTCTATTCTATATATTATGAGATTAAAATTTTGAAAAATTACCATAAAATAGTATATATCAAGCAGTCAACATTTAAAATACACAGAGCCTAGAGATGGTCGGCGGCTCGCGTTTTGCCTTTGAGTTGGCTGATTTTACCTCATGTACACTAAGAGGGGCATATAGCCCTATGTACAATTGATTGAATAAATAAATAAATAAATTAATTAATTAATTAATTAATTGACTTTTTACTTTCTCGTACCCTATATATGAAATATATAGGAGAGAAAGTATTGCGATCATGTCAAAAAATTCGATGTCGAGATTTTGATGGATATACATGTTTTGAGGTCCCCTGAGTCCAAAAAAAGTGGGTCCCGCAAATTGGTCTGTGTGTGTGTGTGTGTGTGTGTGTGTGTGTGTGTGTGCGTGCGTGCGTGTGTCTGTATGTGTGGACAGATTTTTAGCATGAAGGAGTTGAGCTACCGGATTGAAATTTTATATTTAACTTAGGTACCTTTGAAGAATCTCAAAATAAGCTTTTGAACAAAATCGGCCAAAAAGTACTAGTACTTTACTGATGTACTTTTTCAGTTTTTTTCGATTTTCTCAAAATTCCCTCCAAGGATTTTTTTTAAAATTCATAAATCAACTACTTTTTAGATGCTCTTTAAAATGTATATTCTCATTTTGCCGTTGAAATCTTCTGAAGACCACTTTACTCTTGTTCTTCATAGGAAAGATAGAAATGGTTGCCATGGTAACGGAATTTAAATCTTTTTCTTTTTATTAGATTAAAAATCAATTATTATTTAAATTCCCATTTATTTTTATTTTATTTGTGTCTTTAATTGCTTAGGAGAAAACATATATATCTCTCTCTCTCTCACTTGCAAACATTATCGCCTGTCTCTCCGCCTTCTCTCATAGGCCTAATGTTAATTTCCTATAGGGATTTGTATGTTAATTTCGATTCAAAAGGGGGTCCCCTTTGGAACTTTTTACGCATTTAAAATTTTTTTTTCCAATTCTTATGAAATTTTGTATTTATTTACGATTCTATATTGTGTATAAAATGTCCAAATATGAGATTAAAATTTTGAAAAATAACCATAGTTTATTTCAAGCAGTCAACATTTAAAATGCAAGTTTGAAACTAAGGTGCTATGGGAAACTAAATATATCTCGACAAAAAAAATCTGGTGTGACCAGCACGGTGCACAACTTTCTCTTACCGAAGGGTAAGAGAAAGTTGTGTGCTGTGCGCCAGTCACACCAGATTTTTTTTTTACTTTTTACTTATGAAATGCAAGTGGTCGAGTTAACTAAGGTGCTATGGGAAACTATTATAAATATATCTCGACACAAACAATCACAGAACACAACTTCCATTTACCGAAAGTAAGGGAAAGTTGTGTGCCGTGCGACCAGTCACACCAGATTTTTCTAAGATGGTTTCAATCTAAATAGCATGCCAAAGGCGTTATTGAATAAAAAATAAAAATAAAATAGAAGACACGTAAAAAAAGACGAGAGAGAGGGAGAGAGAGACAAGTGGTGTAAAGGAGAAATATTTAGTAAAGTAGAAATCGTCGTCGACATTTGAAGGGTTTAGAACAAGAGTGGTGGGGGAGGGGAGGGAGGAGGGTTTATTTGTTAAACCTGTCAAGTGTTTAAAGCGACATTTTGTCTCGAAGCTTTTCGGCACAAGATTAAAGCGAAAAGCGTTGTCATCAATCGAGAGTTGGCCAACTCGATAACCTTACCCCCTCCCCCTTCCCTCTCCCACTCTCTTTACCCCTTTCACCCCTTGACATGGCTGTCAAGATAGAAATTGGAGAGGAGGTGACACATGATTTAAATCACACCCACACACACACACCGCACACACGACACAGACTCTATTTCTTTCTTTTACCAATAATCAGGAGAAAATGCCTATTAGAATCACTATAACTAACGAATTTAAAATTTCAAAATCTAAGTATTTTTTATTATAATTACGTGGCTGTTTATGAGATTAAATGGACCCTGTTACGCATTAGTGTGTCAAGCGCCAGCTACAGAGATTTGAGAAAATTAACATTAAAGTTTTTCTGATTTAAATTGTTTTGATTAAATTATATATCATTTTTTTTTTTTGTCAATTGTGCAAGTAACATTAAATGGACCCTGTTATACATTAGTGTGTCAAGCGCAAAAAAATTCAAAATTTAGTTAAGCACGGAATATTGTTTCAAATGCTATAATTAATAGTGTTTTTTATGAAATATGTCCTAAAAAAATTTATATTTAATGTAAAAAATTATTTTTACAATATTTCAATGCAGGATTTTCATTTTGCAAAAATGATTTATGTACCTAACACGTTGTTTTTTATGATGTCAACAACCAATAAAAAGTTATTTAACCTATAATATTATAGATTGTTTACCTTAAATAAACCAAAATCCTTTTTTTTTGAAAAATGAGAAAATTTTCTCTGAATTCGGAGATGTCGAAATTTAATTTTTTGATTAAAGAGTTTATTTAATAATAGATGCTCTTTTCATTTGCCTGCAAACCTCTTCCTGCTACAACCAAGGGCGGATACACGGGGGGTAATTACCCCCTTCTTTACTCCCCCCAGAGATTTTAAAAAAATACTTTTTTTCGAAAAAACATTTATTTTTAATGAAAAATTTTAAAAATTAATACTTGAAAATTTGATTTGTATTTATATTCTGTCAAAAAAGTACAGAATGCGCTTTTAAATTACCGAAATTAAGAAAAAATTGTGTGCTGTGCGACCAGTCACACCAGATTACCCCCCCCCCCCCCCCGAGAAACTCCTCTGGATCCGCTCTTGGCTACAACTAATAAGTATTTTTTGATATGATTATTAAGCTCCGACCGAAATAAGATTTTCAGCCGAAACCGAATTTCTTAAAATTTCCTATTTAATCACTAGCGTCTGTGTCAACCGAAATGTTGAGAGGAATTCGAGTACCGCCTCGACATTGTTCTTGTTACGGTTGGCAGCCATGTAGAATATTTGTGACCATAGGCGTAGCCAGGGGGGGGGTCAAACCCCCCTGGCTACGCCTGGGACCCAAACCATGACTAGATATTTAAACTTTATAATAATACAGGATAAGAGAAAGTAAAATATAATAATTTATTCTAGCTAAAAAAAAAAAAAAAACTTTTATAAATATCCTAAAATAATTGTATGTATTCTTATGTAGGCTGATTTTAAAAATAAAGATGGTTTTTCTCTATCACGTAGGTAACTTTCGCAAATCGTAATTAAATAAATTAATTTGAGTGGAGATTTATAAAAAAAGAACGTCATCATGAATGTTTTAGATTTAATGAATAGTCAGTTATATAGAATCGTTTTTTTTTTTTATTAAGTTTTCTTAAGGTTGTTACGTTAACCTTTGTAACTACATAGTAAAGAAGTTAATGTATAAAACATAAATTTAGCAGGCCCCGAAGACAATGCGAATTAATTAACCACTTTAAAATACAAATTGCCAACTTTAGAAGTAAGAAAGAAAGAAAGAAAGAAAGAACGAACAAGAAAGAAAGGTTAATTGGATTTTTATCTAGCAACTTGAGAAATCAAATCTCGCTGTATTTTCTAGTTTAATCACATTTATTTGTTTAAGAAAAAGGTTTTTTTTTTAAATAAATACACTCTTATTATAAGGGTGTGTTTATTCACACGATTACGGCCTATAAGAACCAAAGGTGCAATTTTACAAAAATTGAGTTCAGTTATTGTTATAAAATGTCATTAAGGGGGAACGGGAGCGAAGGTGTTACGCATGTTTTTCCCGATAAGATGGCGTTGTGTGTCATAAAAAGTATGCCCAAAAAATCAAGTAATTCAAAAATTTGCCAAGAGATGTCAGAATGGTAGCTAATAATATTTAATGCATTTGGTTGATTTTCATTGATCTATTAACAATAAATACTTTATAAATGTTATTATATATTATGTATCTTTTATAAAAGCATAAAAATATATAAATATAGGGCAGATATAGGGTAATACTATATCGGCTGTTAGACTAGCCTGCTATCTATTGCAAGAATGCTGAACTAATTTGACAGTTGATTTTTAAATAAATCATCTAAGCTTATTTTAAAAATTTCTTAATTAATATGTGATTAATAATAACAATAAATTCATTTTTAAATTTAAAAAAAAATTAAAGATTATTGGGACAGATTGTTTTTTTGTATTTGCTTGATAACAAAAACATTAATTACGATAATTTTTTAATAAATAATTAAACAAATTATAGCTCGATGTCCCAATAATCTCTTATGAATTTAATTCATTAAAAAAAAAACCGCATTGAAAAATTCCTTATAATAGTCTAGTTTTTTTTTTTTAAGTACGTTTAGACGTCGCTCCTGAACCCCCTTAAGTCAATAAAATAAATTTAAACAAATAGCCTAGTGTATAATTTATATTTCCTATATAAGTAAAATGTTAATTAGATATTAAGGTTTGATTATTGTATTATATAAAATAAAAATCTATCTAAATCTAACTGTGGGGCTAATTGCAACTGGATAAAGATACATCATTAAGGTGATGAAGAGGGTTTTGCCTATTTTTTTAAAAATTTACTCTAATGTCAAAGTGTGTATCAATTGAGAAATAAATTTTGAAAAAGGTTAAGAGAGATGGTCTCTTTCTAGCAAGGGAGTATACAAGGAGGGGGAGTAAAGGGGACTGATTGATTGATTGATTGTTCAGGGGCTTCTCTTTGCACTGCGACCGTCTAGATCAGATCTATTGTGCTCCCCCGATCTAGGAATGGTTCGAATTCGGGTGATGTTTTACCCCTGAATTCCTATGTCCATCCCTCAGGCCCTAGGTGCCTGGAATTGGAGGGGATGTGTACTCCCTTTTGCTCCAGCAGAGACATTCGACTTTGGGTGAATTTTTTCGGCAAGTTGGGTTCGAACTCGAGTGACATTTTACCTCGTATTACTAAGCCTCAGCTTATCCGATAAGCCACGCTCGCCTCCGAGTAAAGGGGATAATTACACAATTAAAATAGTTTTTAACATTTGATTTGTTTTCACTCTGGTAAACAAGTACAGAATGCAACTTTAAATTACCAAAAGTAAGAGAAAGTGCTGTGCAGCCAATCCCACCAGATTACCCCGAAAAACTCCTCTGGATCCACCTATGCTTTCCAATGAAATCTTTACCAAATAATGTCCCAAGTACCCAGGAATAGGGATGAAGCGATACCACTGAGGTATCGATATTTTTACTCGGTACCCAATTCGGTATCGATTTGAAAAGTAGTAACTAGTCAAATGAAGAAGAAGAAAAAGAATTCATGAAATTACAATATATTCAAAACAATGACATATCATTTTTTTCCATATTTTAATTAAAAAGTAACAAGAGTTAAGGGAAGTTTTTTTTTTTGAAGAGACTAAACTACAACAACAACATCAACAACAACGACAAAAAAAAATGATTAATCACCGAATCAAGTTGCCTTAAATATAAAAGTTAGAGAAGAAATTAGTGAGTATTATACTCTGCTCTCAAATCTCTATTCAAAGAGAGAGAGAGGGGATGGAAAAATGCACTATCAGAGCTTTCTATTGAAATTATATAGAAATGCATTTTTTGATAAACACGTCAATCAAAAAAGAAAAAAAAATCAAGAGTCATCCATCTAATAATCTAAATGTTCAGGACAATTTGCGGTTGCAAATACATTACAAGAGGGTGCATGCAATTCTCTCCCCTACTTGCTGTTAATGTTTTAATCAAACGATCGAATATCTGATTTATTTTTTTCTCAGCATATGATGATATTTAGATTACTTCAAGCCTAGCAAGAAGAATGGAGAACAGTCATTAAGATCAATGAAAATCGGAATAGGTGGCCCCCGATAAACAAGACCGTTGAACACCCCGCTGGAAGACATCGTCTGCTGAGTGGCCAAAGTCGAAAAATTCAATTTTTGAGTTAAGCCTCCGAAACGTTGTTAAAACATCCTCTCTTTTGAGTGGCGAGGTGGCGAAAATATATTTCCATTCTTTGCTATTGATTCAGGCCTAATCATTTGTTGCCCAGTTATTTAAATGCATCTATATCTATACTATTATATAAAAGACAAAGTCTGTTTGTCTGTCTGTTTGTTTGAAACGCTTAGATTAGATTAGACTCCGAAACTACTGGGTAGATTTTCATGGAGGTTTTTTTAAATGGTAGAGAATTTTCCGGGGGTGGTTTTAGGCTATTATTATATCAAATTAGGAGTAGGGGACCCCCCTTTTTAGGGGTTCACAAATCCCCCATAGGAAAGCATTGGAAAACAGGTTCTAGCTCGCTTTAAAAAATATATTAATCTGATCTTTAAAATGATCCTAAAATTCGATATTTCATAAGGTTTTTCCCGCTCTAAGTCCCCCCCCCCCTTAAAATTTATCTTTCAGTCGATTTTAATAAAATTTAAAATGACGCTTCTCTAAGGTGAAAATAATTGAGAAATGGTATTCCAGACCTCAGAAAGTTTTATTGACCCTACCCCTCCTAACTCCCCCTCTAAAATTTATTTTCCACTCGATTTTATTTCATATTTATATTTTGGTGCAAAATTAATTAAAATACATTTATCTGGACAACTCTTAATCATATCCCGAGACGCGGCCCGCCAGGGGCTAGCGGGGTAAGGTTGCCGAAGACAACTCTACTACCGCTAGTATGTTTTTTCTCGAATTGTTCTATTTCGAATTTTCGTCACTCAGCATTCTCAGCAGGCGATATGTATTTAATTAAATAATAAAGTCAAATGGACTCGAATGATGCAGATTTTATAGCTGGAATAATTGATGAGTAAGTGAAAAGAATATTGTATATTTCATTTATTATGGCTCACTAGGCTGACGTTGATAAGACCATCTTATTTACGTGCATATATTGACAGCTCACAAGATCTGAAGATTATCTTAACCAAGATCGAAACGTTAGCATAGTGAGCCTTAATAAATGAAATATACAATAGCTGCTATTTTTTAATTACGGCCTCAGGAACCGAAATGACTAAAAAAAATCTCAATATATATTATACTGTTTACCTTAATCATGTGCCACAATTTCATTGACGAGACCTTTCAGACAATTTTCTCTGTCTTATTAAGAAACAAGAGGTAAAGCCTGCCTTGGGCTGGACCCCCTTGCTCGCCTTCGGCAAGCAACTGCATCAAGTTTATTCTTGCTCACTATTTGGAAATTTTGCCTTCGGCTATAAATTGTAAAATTTTAAAGTTTTAAATTTCCCTCCCTGATTCCACTTCTTGTAAATCCTGGCCAATCAGTTCCAATCAGCTAGAGGACAGGCACATACACACAGGGACAGGAGGAAGTCAGTGGCTAGCTCTTTATATATAATAATGATATTACTCTTAAATGTAACGTACGTACAGGGGAGGCGTCATACGATTAAATATTTTAAAGGAGGCATTGCAAAATGAAGTTTGAACACCACTGGCCTAAGTTATGTTTAAATCGAAAAGTTGTGACATACTTGCTCGCCTTTGGGAACATTTTAAATTTTATTAAAATCGAGTAAAAAATAAAAAAATAAAAATTTTAGGGGGTAGAGCGCAAAAAACCTTTTGAAATTTTAGGGGGAGGAAGAGTTTTTATTTTTCATTTTAAAGATTTGATTAATATATTTTTCGAAAACCTGTTTTACAATGCTTTCCTACGGGAGATTTGTGAACCCCTGATTAGGAGGGGGTTCCCTACCCCTAATTTGACATAATTATAGTCTAAAACCACCCCTGGGAAATTCTCTACCCATTAAAAAAAACTCCAATAAAATTGGTCCAATAGTTTCGGAGTCATTGCGTTACAAACAGACAGACAGACAGACAGACAGATTTTGTCTTTTATATGGATAGAGATAGATATAGATATCTACGCATTTTTACTTTCTCTTAGCCTATATATGAAATATATAGGAGAGAAAGTATTGCGATCATGTCAAAAATTCGATGTCGAGATTTTGATGGATATACATGTTTTGAGGTCCCCTGAGTTCAAAAAAGTGGGTCCCGCAAATTGGTCTGTGTGTGTGTGTGTGTGTGTATGTGTGTGTGTGTGTGCGTCTGTATGTGTGGACAGATTTTTAGCATGAAGGAATTGAGCTACCGGATTGAAATTTTATATTTAACTTAGGTACCTTTGAAGAATCTCAAAATAAGCTTTTGAACAAAATCGGCCAAAAAGTACTAGTACTTTACTGATGTACTTTTTCAGTTTTTTTCGATTTTCTCAAAATTCCCCTCCAAGGATTTTTTTTAAAATTCAAAAATCAATTATTTTTTAGATGCTCTTTAAAATGTATATTCTCATTTTGCCGTTGAAACCTTCTGGAGACCACTTTACTCTTGTTCTTTTAGCATGAAGGAATTGAGCTACCGGATTGAAATTTTATATTTAACTTAGGTACCTTCCCACACGCTCAAAATAAGCTTTTGAACAAAATCGGCCAAAAAGTACTAGTACTTTACTGATGTACTTTTTCAGTTTTTTTCGATTTTCTCAAAATTCCCTCCAAGGATTTTTTTTAAAATTCAAAAATCAATTATTTTTTAGATGCTCTTTAAAATGTATATTCTCATTTTGCCGTTGAAATCTTCTGGAGACCACTTTACTCTTGTTCTTCATAGGAAAGATAGAAATGGTTGCCATGGTAACGGAATTTAAATCTTTTTCTTTTTATTAGATTAAAAATCAATTATTATTTAAATTCCCATTTATTTGTGTCTTTAATTGCTTAGGAGAAAACATATATATATCTCTCTCTCTCACTTGCAAACATTATCGCCTGTCTCTCCGCCTTCTCTCATAGGCCTAATGTTAATTTCCTATAGGGATTTGTATGTTAATTTCGATTCAAAAGGGGGTCCCCTTTGAAACTTTTTAGGCATTTAAAATTTTTTTTTCCAATTCTTATGAAATTTTGTATTTATTTACGATTCTCTATTGTGTATAAAATGTCCAAATATGAGATTAAAATTTTTAAAAATAACCATAGTTTATTTCAAGCAGTCAACATTTAAAATCCAAGTTTGAAACTAAGGTGCTATCGGAAACTAAATATATCTCGACACAAAAAATCTGGTGTGACCAGCACAGTGTGCAACTTTCTCTTACCGAAGGGTAAGAGAAAGTTGTGTGCTGTGCGCCAGTCACACCAGATTTTTTAATAAAACTTTTGTTTTTGAGAGGGCCCGAGCCCCTCTGGGTTCAGGTATTTTAAAAATATTTTCGGGTATGGGGGGAGGGGGGAGGATCTTTAAAAATATAAGTTCCCCCTCTCAAAAAAAAAAAAAAAAAAAATTCTCTTATGCGCTATTGAGACAGACACTCCCCGATTATAGATAGGTCTATTTTATTAAGTTAATTTAAAAATTTCAAATTAGCCTATAAATTTAAAGTCAAATGTTCAGACAGATAAAAACAATTAATGAGCGTTGTTCATTGCATACTCAGAGTGGATGGAAACTTCTTAATATTTATTAAAAAAAAACAAAAAAACTTGCTCTATTATTCTTGATTAGTTGTTGTTGTTATTACAAAAGTTTTGAACAAATTTTATGCATCTTTTTTTTTTAAGGACACATTAATCTCAAGGAGCTTATTTATATTAATTTAAAATATTAAAGATGAAAAAAAAAAAAAAATAAAATAAAAATAACTAACGTTAACAAGATTTCATATGATATATAATTTAAAAAAAAAAAAGAGTTTTGTTGGTCGTTTTTTTTTTTTTCAATAAAAATTAAAACATATAACAAGTGATTTCACAACATCTGAAAATGTCATAAGTGTTAAAATGATTGAAACTTATGACCTAGTGTTTTTCATTTCTCATAAATATATTCTATTTGATAAATTATTTAATGGAAATAAATGTGATGGATGTTTATTTTATTCTAACCAAATTAACCACCTTTCTGAATTACACCTTTTATAAAATTTTTGAGCATCTGTGCCTTTGTGTTACTATCTATTTATTTTTACTTTCTCTTACCTATGTATATATGTAATATATATATAGAGAGAAAATTTTGGATTCATGTCAAAAATTCGATGTCGAGATTTTGATGGATCTTCACGTTTTGAGGTCCCCTGAATCCAAAAAAGTGGTTTTCGCGACATGGTCTGTGTGTGTGTGTGAGTGGGTGGGTGGGGGGTGTGTGTTCAATTTTAAGCATGAAGGAATTGAGCTAAGAGGTTGAAATTTTATATATAAGTTAAACACCCCCGGGGCCGGAAAAATAAGCTTTTAATCAAAATCGGCCAAAGAGTACTAGTACTTTACTGATGTAATTTTTAAGTTTTTTTCGATTTTCTCAAAATTTGCTCCAACGATTTTTTTTTAAATTCAAAAATCAACTATTTTTTAGATGCTCTTTCAAATGTATATCCTCATTTTGCGATTGAAATCTTCTGAAGACCACTTTACTCTTGTATTTCATAGGAAAGATAGTAGAAATGGTTGCCATGGTAACAAAATATAAATATTTTCCCATACTTATAAATTTTACATCTGAATTCAAATGTTCCCTACTGTCGGGAACTAAATATATGTCGACACAAAAAATCTGGGGACAGCACAGAACACAACTTTCGTAACCGAAGGAAAGAGAAAGTGGTGTGTGGGGCGCCCGCCACCCCCCATTTTTTGTGTTTTATTTTATAAATACGAGGTGATATGTGTCATTTTTAACAAATACTGACACTTCACAAGTTTCAAAATATTCAAATGTAGATCTTTGTTTTTGATATCATATGCGTCATTTTTAATGTTATTTAGTAGCCCTAGGGCCTTGGTATAGCGGTAGCCATTTGTACCAAGGGTCGCGGGCTCTCATCTCAGGCGACAATTTATTTCAATTGGATTGGCTACCATTGAAGACTTCGATGCCGAAAATGAACTTATTGAAATTTAAAAAAAAAAAAGCTATTTAGTGTTTCAGACACTAACCTCCATTTTTACAATATTCAGGATTTTTCAATTTACCTAAATATCAACATCTTTTTTTTTTTTAATTTATTCCAAAAAAATTGTAATTTGGCAGGCACATTACGTTTATTGCTTTGGCGTTATTTACGAAGCTTTTTTTTCGAAATTCTAATTTTAAGAGTATTTCATCATTTCTCCTTCAAACCTTTCTTAAAGTAGACTGAAAATTCACAAGAATAAAACAAGCATAATTGTAGAAAAAAAAAGTTTTATAATAATCAACTGAAATTGAGCTCAAACTTGCTCAAGTGGTGAAATCTACAATACCAACACCTCTGGCTTTATCTGCTGGGTCAAGTCTCCCTAAATGAAGCTTTAGCATATTTCTTCAAAAGAAATCAATTAACCAAGATTAGACAATGTATTTTATACTATCAATAGTTTGTATCTTAAAATATGGTTATTTGAATGATGATATGAAATTATTTCTTTGCTTATATTAGGGTTGATCAAATGGAAAATGGAAAGGTACGAAACGACACTGTGGGTACAAATGTTGACTTTATTCAAAATATACATCATAGGCCTGAGCACAACGAACCCACTGATGAACAAGCCGTAGGATCCCTTGTTCCCAAAATTGGTGTGGCCGTGACGAGGTCCAGTCCTTCACAGCATCCATGAATACACCGTCCGAGTTGAAGCGCTTCCCTTTTAGATGTTTCTTCAGTGGACCAAACACATGGAAATCGCAGGGCGACATGTCCGGACTGTAGGGCGGATGGTCCAACGTCTTGAACTTGGCCAGTTCCATGTGAGTGACTCTGGAGACATGTGGATGCGCGTTATCATGGAGCAGAATCACACCCCCCGTCAGCAGCGTAAACGGTCACCATAGCTGCCAGTTTCTCACCTTCCGCTGTCAGAAATCGGATAACACTTCGCTACTCCTCAATCGTCGAATTTTGCAACGCGAACGCCATCCTGTCCTCATACGGAATGAAGCATCATTTGGACGCCGCTTTTGAAAGAGCCACTGCTCTCTCCTGTGAATGCGGGCGCCCGCGGATGCTCCGATCGAAGTCAGAGACTCCAATCGTATCCAGAGATGTCTAGCTACGTTGTCCCATGGCGGAATTTGCAAATATTTAACTGTTAAATTTTTACGTCGTTTCGTACCTTTTCATTTGATCAACCCTAATATTAATAGTGAATAATTCAAAAAAAAAAAAAAAGTTCAGATTTTACGCAGAAGCAGGTAAACAAACAATATGGCGTCTTCTTTCTAATAACTAGAATAGCAGAATAACTGATTACTGTGAGTCTTTGTTAGGTTGGATATCAAACAGGGATGCCACAATCACCACTAAAATATTTTTTTTTTTTTTTTTTTGGAATGGGTGCATAAGGTCCGACCTATAATGACCAATAGTCACATCACCAGGAAGAAAATAAAAACATATTACCCTTTCATAGAAAAATTCCCAAGTCTCCTACGCGTTGCACCTCTGACATCGGCACCATAACTTCATTTATGCTCTTTTATAATAACTATACCAACTCTCTATCTCTTCATCTGTTTAAATGAACAACCATCTTTTCTTGACGCAGCTATTCAAAAACATTTTTCCATTTCATTCTCAATAAATAATGCAATTTTTTTTTTGAACGATTTCTTAAATAAACAAATTGATGATAGATTAAAGAATGAATAAGAAGAGTAGAGGAGGAGGATCTCAAGAGAGAGAGAGAAAAGAAAGATCAAGAGAGTCATGTAAATCCATCAATCTTCTTCTTACATCTTTTCGTCAAATAATCTTTCTTTTTTTTTTTCTTTCCATTTGAATAGGCAGAAAGAAAAAATAGAGAGGGGGGGGGGGTAAAGACAAAAAAAGCAAAGTAGTATTATGATGAGACGCGCGCTTCTTTTGATTGATGTACAAACAGCATTGTAGAAGACCCTCTGGTTATGTAAATAAAAACAGAGACTCGTTTTTTTTTTTGCCACTATTAGTGGGATGATTCATCAAAATTCAAGTAATTAAAGCCCCCTTGGATATAAATTGAATCTTTCCCTTTTGGACTGTGCCCAAGAAAATTTGCCTGTCAATCACTATGGGGGATCGGAATACGTAATTTTTTTTTATTTGAGCCAAAAAAAAAAAAGTTTTATGTTAAGGCATAGAACAAAAAATCTCCATTTGGATACCAAATGGCTTAAATAAGAATGCCTGGACCCTTAATAGGTATATTAATCTCTATAACGGATATCGTAAAAGCCTTAGATTGCCAAAGTTGCCGAAAAAACTGTGTGTATGTGTGTGTGAGTGTGAGTGCGAATGAGAAAAAAGTGTGAGTGTTTTTTTTTAACAAAAAAACAAAAAATATGGTGTAACTGGTCGCACCAGATTTTTTGAGTTGAGATAAACAGTAGGCCTATTTAGTTTCCGACAGTGCGGTACATTTTATTTATAAACAAAAATATATTTATATTCTGTTACCATCAGAAAAGTACTAGTACTCTGACCGATTTTGATCAAAAGCTTATTTTCATGCCCTAGGTGGGTGCCTAACTTAAATATAAAATTTCAACCTCCTAGCTCAATTCCTTCATTTTTAAATATGAACACAGACAGACAGACCCGCTACCAACCACTCCAAGCCCCGGGGGCTTTTTTTTTTTTTACCGATAATGTGATTGAAATCATATCCAGGGATTTTGAATTTTAAAATTCAAACTCCGCACCCCAATTTTGGATAAATTTTGAATATCTCAATTTGTATAATATCAAGAAAAAAGAATTATGGATGTAGAAAATTGGACTGACTAAGAATTTTATGAAAGTGGACCGGTAGTTTTTGTATTTTTAGAGAAGAAAAATGCTTTCTTCTAATAACTAATGTTAATTAAAATGACTTTAAAAATAAAAATGGCCTCATGTTTGTTTCACTCTAAAAGCTCCTTTATACGCATAGGCGCCGGAACTGGGGGGGGGGGGGCAATATGTCTTCTTTTATTTCATTTATTATTAAAAATGATATATTTTTACTTTTGAAAAATAAAATCTTCTAAATTAAAAATTAAAATTGTGATTTTATTTAAAATTTTTAAAGCTTTATACAGTAGTAGATTTGTTTTTGTTTTATACTATTTGAACATATTAAATTATTTGAATTTTCTAAAAAAAAATTTTTTGCCCCCCCCCCCCTGATTCAAATTCGTTCCGGCGCCCCTGTTTATATGCACTCTAACTATACATTCGACTGACAGCTTAATGTCTCTCTCTCTCACTCTCTCTCTCTCTACATAAATGTATAGATATATATTTTTTTTTTAATTTAAAATGAAGAAATATCGATATTTAAATAATAAAATTGACAAAATATATATCTCTCACTAATCCTTTTTAATATATAAAATAATACAAACATTGAATGCGAATACCGAATTAATCCTGGATATTTTTTTAAACTAAATGTTTGTTTTAATTATAATTATTATATTTGTGTTTAATTAATCATAAATAAAAACAAGAGCAAAGCAAAGAAACAAAAAAAAAAAAAAAAAACATTTCTATTTCTACGGGGTCGGTCAGACACGCGAGCATCATCTTTTTAATCTAATTAAAAGTGTAAAAAATCTGGAGGGACTTGATGCACACCAGATTTTTTGTGTTGAGATATATTTACTTTCCCATATCACCTTAGTTAATTTGACCGCTTGCATTTCATAAGTAAAAAAATCTGGTGTGACTAGTCGCACAGCGCACAATTTTCTCTTACCTTCGGTAAAAGAAAGTTGTGATCTGTGCTTGTCAGACCAGATTTTTTTTGAGTCGTTTCCGCCGAAATATTAGAATTCAAGATGTAAAATCTATAAGCATTAGAAAATATTTATATTTTGTTACCATGGCAACCATTTCTCCTATCGCCGGGACTGGCATCCTTCTGTTCTTTACATGTCTGTCCTTCCTTATATATTTTCAATAGGTGTCAGACCGTGCGACGGGCCGGCCTGTTCTATTTCTTCTGGTCGCAAAAATAAAAAACATTCCGTCGACCCGCACTGCGGGAATAAGGCTAAGAAAGAAGAAGAAAATTTGTCTTGCGATGTGACTATCGTCTCTCTTGACCATTTACTTTCAATTGTATCTTAACTAATATAATTTATTTATCTTTGAGTTCTGTATATAATATATGATTGAAATTTACAAATATACACATACATAACACCCACCTGTTCTGAGAATGATCCCAACCGGGATCGAAACGTCAACGTGGTGGGAATAAAATAATGAAATACAACTAGCTGCGGATTTCCTTCTCCTTTTCACTTATCCTAATTGAACTACCAACTATAAGCCCTGCGTATCTATCTAAAAAATAATTGATTTTTGAATTTTAATCAAAATCGTTGGAGCGAATTTCGAGAAAATCGAAAAAAAAAAAAACTGAAAAATTGCATCACTAAGTAAAGTACTAGTACTCTGGGCGATTTTGTTCAAAAGCTTCGTGTCACGTGTCAGGTGGGTGCCTAACTTAAATATAAAATTTCAACCTCATAGCTCTTTTGGTTCTTGAGAAATTTTGTTCACAGACACACACAGATACACAGACAGACCATGTCGCGAAAAGCACTTTTTTGGATTCAAGGGACCTTAAAACGTGTATATCCATCAAAACCTCGACATCCAATTTTTGACATGAATCCAATACGTTATTAACATATATAGGGGTAAGAGAAAGTAAAAAGTAGCCAAAAAATCATGCTGTTAGTATGTTTTATGTAATACAAACAAAAAATATCCGATAATGGGCTACTTTACCCTATGTAGGTAAGAGAAAGTATCAATACTTCTGACCAAATGCTGCGAGTCTTCCTGAGGGGGGTTTAACCCCTCCTAATTATTTGTTTCAAAAGAACGGAATTATTTTTTCTCCACCCATGAGTGTCTTTAGCTCCGTTCACAAAATTCATATTATATCGAAATCTCTATTTACGAATATTATGCCAATGGAAAGTTTTGCAAATGGATTTCCAATATTTTTTTTTAATTATCTCTTTTCAATTGAATCGCAATATATAATTTGAATCTATTGATTTATTAATCTACGTATTTTCTCTATTATACGTAGCAGACTACAATCAAATCAATTAAATCAAATGCATTCTGATTTCCAATCTACAATAAACAAAATGAATGACTATTTCTAATTAAAAAAAAAAAAAAACTATTTAATTTATTTAAAAAATAAACAACAACAACAACAAAAACAACAAAAAATAATTAAATATAAATAAATTAGAGTTAATCACAATTTCAAAAAAAAAAAAAAAATCCCTCATTGTTTTTATTTAATTTGTAAATATAAATGAAAAAAGCCATAAACTTGGGAAAAAATATATATATAAGCTTATTAAATGTTAGACTTTGTTTATTTTTTCGCTCGGTTTAATGTGAATGGTAAATATGATGCTGGGGTTCATACACAAAAGCAATGGCGTCATTTAGGTGGGGCAGCCTCCCCCCCCTCCAAGGGCTCTGATTTTTATAAAATTTTATATTATTCTAAATAAAATACTCCAAAATACATCTACGAGTATACAAACTGTACAAAATTAAACAATTAATTAAATTAAATACGTTTTAACCAAATTTGAGTACCTATTTGTAAGTAAATTTGAAGAAAAAATCTGGTGTGACTGGCGCACAGCACACAACTTTCTCTTACCTTCGGTAATCGAAAGTTGTGTACTGTGCTTGTCACACCAGATTTTTTGTGTCGACATGTATTTAGTTTCCGCCAATATATTAGAATTTAAGATGTCAAATTTATAAACATGGGAAAATATTTATATTTTGTTACCATGGCAACCATTTCTCCTATCTTTCCTATGAAACACAAGAGTAAAGTGGTCTTCAGAAGATTTCAATGACAAAATGAGAATATACATTTTACTGAGAATCTAAAAAATAATTGATTTTTGAATTTAAAAAAAAATCGTTGGAGCAAATTTTGAGAAAATCGAAAAAAAACTGAAAAAGTGCATCAGTAAAGTACTAGTACTCTTTGGCTGATTTTGTTCAAAAGCTTCGTGTCACGTCCCATGGGGGGTGCCTAACTTAAATATAAAATTTCAACTTCCTAGCTCTTTTTGTTCTTGAGATATTTTGTTCACAGACACACACACACAGACAGACAGACCATGTCGCGAAAACCACTTTTTTGGATTCAGGGGACCTCAAAACGTGAAGATCCATCAAAATCTCGACATCGAATTTTTGACATGAATCCAATACTTTCTCTATATATTACATATATACATAGGTAAGAGAAATTAAAAATGTTTCCCCCCCCCCAAGAAAAAGTTGAAATGACGCCACTCCAGAAAAGGGCCCGGCTTCTTTTATTCACTCAAGGCCTTTGAATTTGTATCTCAAATCAACCTATTTTAGAAATGACAAGATTGTTCAGATCTAATTCGGTACCTCCCTCCTAAAAGCTAATCATTTTCGATATTACTTTTTAAGCCATGTCGATCCCAAGCGCAGCGAAAACTCGGATGGGTGATACCGAAAATAGCCGTTCGTTAGTAGATATGAGGAGGTTAAATAAAATGGAGCTACAATAAACAACATCGAATTCTTATTGTGATAAATTATTAACAAAGTGGTGAATGTTTTGCAGAGACAAATGGGCCATCGCAATCCTCCAGATGAAGCCAGTGTGACAAGATTAGTGAAAAAATTTGAGCAATCCTGTGGGGCAAACGGGGGAGGGGTTTTAAACCCCCCTCAGGAGAGAAAAAACTCAAATTGCTATATATTATTATATTATATATATACTAGCTGCGGTAGGGTTGCCTTCGGCAACCCTACCCGCTAGACCCTGGCGGGCGGCGTCTCGGGATATGACTAACAAGGGGAAGTCGCGACATGTGGGTCACCGATTTTTTTCAAACTCATAGGATTTGAAGATTAGTATCTGGACATCAATTTCCTAAAGCAGTACGATGCGCTTCTCAAGAACACTCAAGAAAATCCACTTTGAAGACTATCAAGATTTCCGAGCTCTATAAGTTTGAATAATTTTGTTTATATGTAAACAGTGTCTGGTAGCCGTGAGAGTAAGCGCAACAGTCTGGTAAACAAGGAGTCGCTAGTTCGATCCTTGTTGATGACATTTTTTTATTTTCTTTCAATTCACCATCCGTATATACTATCACTGATATTAAAATTTATAAAATTGAAATTAAATTAACAAATATTTTTTCAATATAAATTAACATCTTTTATTTTTACCACTCGTTACACACTGAAAATACGAATATTATATTATAAATGTAAATTTAAAATATTTTGTTAATTTAATTTCAATTTTATAAATTTTAATATGAGTGATAGTATATACGGATGGTGAATAGAAAGAAAAAAAAAAATGTCATCAACAAGCATCGAACTAGCGACTCCTTGTTTACCAGACTGTTGCGCTTACTCTCACGGCTACCAGACACTGTTTACATATAAACAAAATTATTCAAACTTATAGAGCTCGGAAATCTTGATAGTCTTCAAAGTGGATTTTCTTGAGTGTTCTTGAGAAGCGCATCGTACTGCTTTAGGAAATTGATGTCCAGATACTAATCTTCAAATCCTATGAGTTTGAAAAAAATCGGTGACCCACATGTCGCGACTTCCCCTTGTAAGAGTTGTTCAGATAAATGTATTTTAATTAATTATGAAAAAGAGTTTTTATTTTTTATTTTAAATATTTGATTAATATATTTTTCAATTATTTACACCCTAAGAAAGCGTCATTTTAAATTTTATTAAAATCGAATGAAAAATAAATTTTAGGGGGGGGCAGGGGGGTGATTGAACTTTCTGATGTCTAAAATACCATTTTTCAATTATTTACACCCTAAGAAAGCGTCATTTTAAATTTTATTAAAATCGAATGAAAAATAAATTTCAGGGGGGGGTCAGGGGGTGATTGAACTTTCTGATGTCTAAAATACGATTTTTCAATTATTTACACCCTAAGAAAGCGTCATTTTAAATTTTATTAAAATCGAATGAAAAATAAATTTTAGGGGGGGGTCAGGGGGGTGATTGAACTTTCTGGGGTCTAAAATACGATTTTTCAATTATTTACACCCTAAGAAAGCGTCATTTTAAATTTTATTAAAATCGAATGAAAAATAAATTTTAGGGGGGTCAGGGGGGTGATTGAACTTTCTGGAGTCTAAAATACCATTTTTCAATTATTTACACCCTAAGAAAGCAACATTTTAAATTTTATTAAAATCGAATGAAAAATAAATTTTAGGGGGGGGTCAGGGGGGTGATTGAACTTTCTGGGGTCTAAAATACCATTTTTCAATTATTTACACCCTAAGAAAGCAACATTTTAAATTTTATTAAAATCGAATGAAAAATAAATTTTAGGGGGGGGGTCAGGGGGTGATTGAACTTTCTGGGGTCTAAAATACCATTTTTCAATTATTTACACCCTAAGAAAGCGTCATTTTAAATTTTATTAAAATCGAATGAAAAATAAAAAAAATAAAATTTTAGGGGGGGGGGGGGGTGGGGGCACAGAGCGGAAAAATCTTTTCAAATGTCGAATTGTTAGGGGGAGGAAGAGTTTTTATTTTTCATTTTAAAGATTTGATAAATATATTTTTCATAAAGCGAGTTAGATCCTGTTTTCCAATGCTTTGCTATGGGGTAATTGATAACCCCCAAAAAGGGGGGGTTCCCTACCCCTAATTCGATATAATGATAGCCTAAAACCACCCCCGGAAAATTCCCTACCCATTAAAAAAAACTCCATGAAAATCGGTCCAGTAGTTTCGGAGTCTATGCGTTACAAACAGACAGACAGACAGACAGACAGACAGACAGACAGACAGACAGACAGAGATTGTCTTTTATATAATAGTATAGATATTATTTATATTATAAATAGAAAAGAAAAAATAAAAGTCAGTCTAGTCTAGTCGATATAACTTTTTGCCTGGAAAATATTTCGAAGTTAATGAAATTTTATCTCAGCCAAAAACATCGGAGATGCAAAAAAGGGGCGCCTCGCATTATTTTTGCCTAGCGTCGAGGTGAAATCAAAAAAATGCGCCTCGCTTTTCTGATTTATATAAAAGCGAGGAAATATTTTCACTTAAATAAAACCCCCTACAGAATTTTATTTGTTTCATATATCCTCGCTTTTATATAAATCAGAAAAGCGAGGCGCATTTTTTTTATTTCACCTCGACGCTAGGCAAAAATAATGCGAGGCGCCCCTTTTTGCATCTCCGATGTTTTTGGCTGAGATTTCACTTCTTTTTGTGAAATATTACATGAAAATATTATTTATTAATTTTTGTTTATTAAATATTAAGTTATCCCATGAATAGATCTTTTAATATGCATTCCAAATAGTAAAAATTAAATACATCGTTTGGTATCCATTCGAAACGATAAACATAGGATTTCACCAAATTTTATAAAATTTTAGGATTTTTATTTTTGTTATGTTGGTAGATTGTAAATACTTCGTTTGGTATTCATTCGAAACGATAAACATAGGATTTCACCAAATTTTATAAAATTTTAGGATTTTTATTTTTGTTATGTTGGTAGAATGTAAATACATCGTTTGGTATCCATTCGAAACGATAAACATAGGATTTCACCAAATTTTATAAAATTTTACTTTTTTTATTTTTGTTATGTTGGTAGAATGTAAATACATCGTTTGGTATCCATTCGAAACGATAAACATAGGATTTTACCAAATTTTATAAAATTTTAGGTTTTTTATTTTTGTTATGTTGGTAGAATGTAAATACTTCGTTTGGTATTCATTCGAAACGATAAACATAGGATTTCACCAAATTTTATAAAATTTTAGGATTTTTATTTTTGTTATGTTGGTAGAATGTAAATACATCGTTTGGTATCCATTCGAAACGATAAACATAGGATTTCACCAAATTTTATAAAATTTTACTTTTTTTATTTTTGTTATGTTGGTAGAATGTAAATACATCGTTTGGTATCCATTCGAAACGATAAACATAGGATTTTACCAAATTTTATAAAATTTTAGGTTTTTATTTTTGTTATGTTGGTAGAATGTAAATACATCGTTTGGTATCCATTCGAAACGATAAACATAGGATTTCACCAAATTTTATAAAATTTTAGGTTTTTTATTTTTGTTATGTTGGTAGATTGTAAATACTTCGTTTGGTATTCATTCGAAACGATAAACATAGGATTTCACCAAATTTTATAAAATTTTAGGTTTTTTATTTTTGTTATGTTGGTAGATTGTAAATACTTCGTTTGGTATTCATTCGAAACGATAAACATAGGATTTCACCAAATTTTATAAAATTTTAGCTTTTTTATTTTTGTTATGTTGGTAGATTGTAAATACTTCGTTTGGTATTCATTCGAAACGATAAACATAGGATTTCACCAAATTTTATAAAATTTTAGCTTTTTTATTTTTGTTATGTTGGTAGCACTCCTTCTTATCACGTTAATCTATTTCTATCTGAATGGATCTATCCTAAAATTTTTTGTTCCATTAGGGATGAAAATTACTAATAATAATATATATGTTCCTCGATGACGTCATCAGGGAGCAA
>JAKCPI010028494.1:0-37205 GCA_023213315.1 Euborellia annulipes | reverse complement strand
GTGTTTTCGAAACGTCAAATAAATTTAAATAAAATTTTTCACTCTTTGCTGGCTGCCTACATCTTCCTGTTTCTCTAAATTATCATTCAGCCATCGAAAAATGAATAAAAAAATTTTTTTTAGGCTAAAACTCCTTGTATTTATATTCTTTTAGAGTATGACCGTCAACAATTTTAATACTCGTCACTGCTTTTATTATTTTAGTATATTTAGCTTATAAACAAAGATAAAAGAGCAAAAATTACAAATAATTTTTTTTTTTCATTGCCGAGAATATATTTACCTTCTTATCTAACTAAAAAAAATCACTGTGTGGTTTTATGAAACCACGATGCAAGTGAAACTTTTTTCCGGATCGTAGGCGTTTAACTGAAAATTTTCAGAAAATTATTCAATTCAAAGGGTATTAAAATCGCGTTTTTAATCTTAACTTAATAATTGGAAAATGGGAAATCAATAGACGTATGTTAAAAACTGAGAACAATATTTATTTAGTAATTGAAGATTTGAATCATTTTAAATTATATTTTAAAAATTATATTTTATCAAATTTAAAAATTGAATAATTAAATCTCACAATTATTTTTTTTATAATTCGTCATAAATACTAAATTTCCAACTTTTTCCTATTTTTGTCGTCAAGGCTTGTGACGTCAGGGCTTGTAACGTGACATGCTGATAGTAGAGCGAAAAAATTTGAGACGATCAAATAAAAGTTTCACTTTAAAGAAAGTATTTTCAATCTCTATCCAACGGCTAAATAAATTTCTGGCCTAAGAGAAATAAAAAATAGAGAATTCGCCTATCAAAACGTCATCGAATTTAAATAATGAGACGATTATGACTTGTCAGCGAAAATATGTTTCAATTTCATATCACATTATTATAACATAAATCAAAACATCTTGTTGATATTTTATTCATATTCGGCAGAAAATTCAATCGATTTAAAAAAAAAAAAAAAATAGTCCTTATATAAAGTGTCTGTGGATAAAAAGAATTTTTTTGATCGCTTTTAAAAAAGCCCTTTGCCCGGAAAAAAAACGTCACTCTAGTCTGTTTTGATATTCAAATATTTGTTTGTGGATCTCTTGTTCTTTATTTATTCACTTTTTTTTATTATTTACAAAAGTAGAATTTTATATCAAATCAGGTAGGCTAAATTAAAAACACAAAGTTAGTGAAGAGGGCTAGGATGACGACCTACTGTACAGGAGATGATGGTTTTTGCAACCTTGGCAATAATACAAATACACAGACGTGGAGATGCTCGTTGATATTGAAATAAAAGGATTAATAAACTCACAAGGGGAGTGCATAGCCTTCATAACACAGATTGAACAGGAAATTTACTTAATGAAAAACAAATTCTGTTAAAGCGAGAGAACGCACTACTCAAAGGTTCGTCTAAAAAAATGTCTTAAAAGATTTTGCCAGCATGTCTTAAGCCTTTGCTAACAATAACAAATCAAAAAGCCATTGTGTTGTGTTTTTGACTTTCTTGTTAAAATATCTTTAAAAGATTTCGGCAGAAACTTTTGATTTTTATGTTTAACGTATTCTTCGGAAGTGAATTAATAAAATGTAAGTTTTTTGTTTTTGCATCTAATCCAAAAAGAGGCTATATAATTCGATTTGTGTGGGTTTTCGTCGGTGATTCCCCATACGGCTACATGTTAAATTTCAATTTTTAAAAAATTAATTACACGATAACCCCTGCGTCGATCTGCATCAAAATTTTATTTTTAAACGTATGTGATAGTGATTAATAACATATTAAAAAATTAGCTTTAATCTAATAAAGTGCTTTAATGTCCGAACAACCTTAATATAGGCTAACAGATGAAATAATTAGATAATTTTGACTGGGAGGTAGACAACCAAAATGATTAATATCTCGACGAATTATCGTAATTCCACTGTATTTCCAAAAGGGAAAATAAAATAGTTTGAATTGACTTGTCTCTCTCTCTCTCCTAGAGGAGGAGGGGGAATGTGATATTTTCAGTAAACATGTTCGATCCAGTGGCAGGCAACAGCTGCTCCAGTTACCATACAAGATTATTCGCTAGCCCATTTCGCCCGCCGAGTAGACTCTCTACCCGTAACCATATATCTACTTCTGTTTGTTAATTTTATTTAAAATTACTTTCAGTTGTGCTCGGTAAAAAAAGTTTCCCAAATGGATTTATGATAACGACCTCAACATTTAATTTTCTCGGATCCTCAGGGGAAAAAGGATTTCGTCCTTTAAAAATCCAATCTTTTTTTTTTTTTGTTTTCTTTTATAGGGTCATATAACGAAATGATTTGATCAGATAAATTTACAAAACCCTTTATCAAATAGATAGATTGATTTAGAAATTTGTTTTATTAAAAAAAAAATCTGTCGTGACTGGTCGCACAGCACACTTTTTTTAACACTCACACTTTTTCACATTCACACAGTTTTTTCGGTATCTTAGGCCATATAAGACTTTAACGATAACCGTTATTTATGAATATATATAAATAGGGGTCGAGGCATTCTTATTTAAGCCTTTGGTATCCAAACGCCTCAAGATTGTATCTAACTTAAATATAAAATTGTGTGGTTTTATGAAACCACGATGCAAGTGAAACTTTTTTTTTCGGATCGTAGGCGTTTAACTGAAGGCGTTTTTCAGAAAATTATTCAATTTAGGGTATTAAAATCGTGTTTTTAATCTTAACTTAATAATTGAAAAATGGAATGATAATGGAAATCAATAGACGCATGTTAAAAACTGAGAACAATATTTATTTAGAATTGAAGATTTGAATCATTTTAAATTATTTTAAAAATTATATTTTATCAATTTAAAAATTCAATAATTAAATCTCACAATTATTTTTTTATAATTCGTCATATATATTAAATTTCTTTCCACTTTCCTATTTTTCTCCGATTGTGACGTCACGGCTTGTAAAGTCTTTAAATGGCCTTAACGTCACGGCTTGTAACGCGACATGCTGATAAAAAGAGCGAAAAAATTTGAAGGGATAAAATAAAAGTTTCACTTTAAAATTTCAACCTCGTAGCTCTATTCATTCTCGAGATAATTTATTCGTTTTGCGGAATCTACTTGTTTGGACTCACGGTGCTCAAAACATGTATTTCCATCAAAATCTCGAAATTTCGACATTAATCCAATACTTTTTCTCTTTCTATATAAATAGGTAAAAACAAGTAAAAATTGACAAATTAATTCTTAAGGATATTCTACAATTGTTTCCCTTTCTGACAATATTATCAGATTGATTGATTAGTGTTTTCTCTCTCTCTCCTCTCCTTCCACAGACTTTAATTTTTTTGCCTCCATCGGTTAACTTGATTGACATCCATAGCACTGAGGGGCTTCTGCATTTTTCTCGCATCTGTCCCTTTTTTTTTTTCTAACTTGTTTAATTTAATCAATACTTTTACGAGTCAGTTAATACATTTCTTTATAAATGGGTTTTCTTTATCAAAATAAAAGAAAAGAAATTCAATTAAATTTAATCCATTTGAATGCTTACATGTCAGAGATAATGTCTTCATGGAATTAATCCCTAAGCCTTTTTTTTCAAATCTCTTTTCATTTAATCGACTATTAACAATTTAATTATACAGTATTTACAAAAATCTTTTCACTTTTTCTTACACATACACACATATATATTTGATGAAAATACACGTTTTGAGTCCAAAAATGTAGATCCAACAACATACACAGAATACAACTTTCTATTACCGGAGGTAAGGTTGTGTGCTGTCAGACAATCACACCAGATTTTTAAAATGAAACTTTTATTTGGTCCTCTCAAATTTTTTTGCTCTTCTAACAGCATGTTGCGTTACAAGCCGTGACGTCAAAGGCCGTGACGCTGCAAGTCATGACGTCACAAGCCGTGACGACAAAAATAGGAAAGTTGAAATTTAATATATATGACGAATTATAAAAAATAATTGTGAGATTTAATTTTTCAATTTTTAAATTTGATAAAATATAATTTTTAAAATAATTTAAAATGATTCAAATCTTCAATTACTAAATAAATATTGTTCTCAGTTTTTAACATTCGTTTATTGATTTTTCCATTTTCCAATTATTAAGTTAAGATTAAAATCGCGATTTTAATACCCTTAATTGAATAATTTTCTGAAAATTTTCACTTAAACGCCTTAGATCCGAAAAAAAAGTTTCACTTGCATCGTGCTTTCATAAAACCACACAATGATTTTTACTTTCTCTTACCTATGTATATATGTAATATATATAGAAGAAAGTATTGGATTCATGTCAAAAATTCGATGTCGAGATTTTGATGGATCTTCCACGTTTTGAGGTCCCCTGAATCCAAAAAGTGGTTTCGCGACATGGTCTGTCTGTGTGTGTGTGTGTGTGGGTGGGTGTGTGTGTGTGTGTTCAATTTTAAGCATGAAGGAATTGAGCTAGGAGGTTGAAATTTTATATTTAATTTAAATACCACCCGGGACCGGAAAAATAAGCTTTTAATCAAAATCGGCCAAAGAGTACTAGCACTTTACTGATGTACTTTTTCAGTTTTTTTCGATTTTCTCAAAATTTGCTCCAACGATTTTTTTAAAATTCAAAAATCAATTATTTTTTAGATGCTCTTTAAAATGTATATTCTCATTTTGCAATTGAAATCTTCTGAAGACCACTTTACTCTTGTATTTCATAGGGAAGATAGGAGAAATGGTTGCCATGGTAACAAAATATAAATATTTTCCCATACTTATAAATTTTACATCTGAATTCATATGTTCCGTACTGTCGGGAACTAAATATATGTCGACACAAAAAATCTGGTGTGACAAGCACAGAACACAACTTTCGATTACCGAAGGTAAGAGAAAGTTGTGTGCTGTGCGCCAGTCACACCAGATTTTTTTTATATAAAGGATCAGAGAAAAGTCGTTTTCTAATTTGATTTTTTTAACCTCTCTAGATCTAATCTCTCTCAGGCTTCTTTTGTCATTTAACTTACCCATTAATTTTATTTAATTTACTCCCTTGAGAATTTGTGATCTAGTCTACACTGATTTTAAATAGGAAAAAAAAATAAACTTAAAATAAAATGTAAAACATCAAGTATTTGCAATATTTATTTATTTTTAGTGTACGTGAACATTGAGATTAATGATTGGGGTCAGCACATTCGCATTCTGGGGGAGGGGGACAGCAGCTGAGTGGCTCCATCCTCGAACTTAATACATTTACGTGGCCTTGGAGCACGCGAATGCGCATCTGTGCCTGGTCAAAGTTCTCATACAGTTGGAAGATCTGACACTGCATTTTCCTTCGGATCTATTCAAAAAGGGGGAAAATTTAAATAACATTTTAAAACCAACTCCCTTCTTAATTGTAATTTATTCTTTTGATTGTGATTACATTTTGTTTTAGAGCAGTGTTTCCCAAAATTTTCTTCAAGTGCCAAACACTTGTGTATATATAGGCGGCTGTACACTTAACTGCAAACTTGACAAGCGTGCACGTGCAATATTTTGTGCAAGCATTTTAATTGTGCAAGCTGCTTGATGCTCGATAGAATTTTAATCAAACACAAGCACAAACTCTCCGCCATTTTATAGACGTCTGGACATTTGATATTTATTTAATATAGCGCATTTTTTCATTATTTTTCTCCATTTTTAAACGCAAATAATTTTATAATCACTGCACGAATTTAGATGTTTATACACTCAAAGTAAAGCTCGAAGTGTCAAAAAGCGTTTGCTGGTGGCGCTGCGATCTGTGTTTGCTATTGATGCCATCTATCGGGAAAAACGCCACGAACTTTTTCCCAGACCCAATATATTTAAAATTTCAATATTTATTTTGTCTCTGTTTAAAGCAAGTTTGTATTTCTTGTTATTTTTCGGCACAAGGATATTGTACCTGCTAGTACAAAAAGATTGCACATGCATGCTTGTCAAGTGTGTAGCCGCACAATCTGCATCACAATTTTTAATCATAGTAATTCACCCCAACATTTAACCAATTTTTACAACGCTTTTATTAACTTGCTTTCCTGTTTTTCCGACAAATTTGCAAATCGAAATTTCGACCACTTCTACTTAAGCTAGAGCTTTGAAATTTTATACACGTATGTAATTCCCGTGACAATGCAATATTTGACGTGTCTCATCTTTGTAGGTGAATTAATTACAAAATGGCGGCCGATCAAAAAAAGTGGGGGTAAAATATTATAATCAAAATTTTTCCTATTTATAATTAAGTTAGAGTTTTGAGCATTGGCAGTGGTGTTAAATTGATTTTACTCTACAAAATGTGCTATTCAAAATTATTAAAAATTCAAAAAATTCAAAATGGCGGCCAATTAATCACATTTCCATTGTTCGGTCCGACAAAGTTAGCGATTGAAATTACGACTAGTTCTACTTAACCTAGAGCTTTGAAATTTTATAGACATATGTAATTCCCGTGACAATGCAATATTTGATGTGTCTCAACTTTGTAGGTGAATTAATTACAAAATGGCGGCCGATCGAAAAAAGTGGGGGTAAAACTTTATAATCAAAATTTCTCCTATTTATAATTAATTTAGAGTTTTGAGCATTAGCAGAGGTGTTAAATAGACTTTACTCTACAAAATGTGCTATTCAAAATAATTAAAAATTAATTAAATTGAGATTAGCGGCCAATTAATCACATTTCCATTGTTCGGTCCGACAAAGTTAGCGATTGAAATTACGACCAGTTCTACTTAACCTAGAGCTTTGAAATTTTATACTCATATGTAACTCCCGTGACAATGCAATATTTGATATGTCTCATCTTTGTAGGTGAATTAATTTCGGCCTATCAAAAAAAAGAGGGGGGTGAAATTTATAATCAAAAATTTCTCTTCTTTTAAAATACAAATTCTCTTATTGTATCGTGTATATGTATATAACTCATACGTATTAATATTTTATTACAAAAACTAAAAATAGTTAAATAAAATAATATAAAAAAAAATTTAAAAACAACGCTTTTATAAATGTACTAAAAAGAGAAAAATAATTATGTATAATTTCTTTAAAATTATATTAAAAAATTAATATATGTTACTAAAACTAAAAGCGTTGGGCGCGCAAATAAACAATCTCTTGCAATTTGCATTGCAGAGGATCAACTAACCTTAATTCACCGATACATGAATCAAAAAAAAAAAAAAATAATAAAATAAAATAATTTAACTAGAACATTTGAGTCACTTCAAACTGTTTTGCCTACCTACCCGCCAAGTCTATGGTATGAAAATGTATTCATAAAACATATAATAGGCCTATTTATACAATTAAAATTTGCAAATCCCGCGCCCAACGCTTTTAGTTTTAGTAACATATATTAATTTTTAATATAATTTTAAAGAAATTATACATAATTATTTTTCTCTTTTTAGTACATTTATAAAAGCGTTGTTTTTAAATTTTTTTTTATATTATTTTTTCAAATTTTTTTAGGATAAAATTCAAAATTTAATAACATACCATGTCTCTTTCTTCATTTGTGCATTTGGCCTGGATTTTACTTTGGGCCAATTGTTTCTCCATTTCGAAAATCTGTTCCTGTAACTCCCTCCTGGCCTTTTCGCTCTTCTCTGTAGTTTTGCCGATACTTCGCACAGATTCGTTTCGAACAGTTTCGATCTGGGTTGCTAATTGTAGATTTTCATGGATTTTCTCTGCTAAGACGTTCGCTTTCTCGTCAAATTCTCTCTCCAAAGCTTCATAAGCTTGCCTTTAACAAAAAGTTAAAATCTCTTTATTGTTCTTACTAAAAAGTTGGGAAAATAAAATTTTCTCCGTCTTTTGATTAGAGAATAAAAAAAAAAAAAGTTTATTTCGTACACACTTGTATTTTTTCCTTTTTAAAGCCTCATGAATACGTTAATTATTCATTTAAAATAATCCAATTAATGCTTGATTAAATCAACATTCCATTCTATTGCTACATTTTGATTAAATGATAAATATTTATATTGAGTGATTATAAAGAACTAATTGTATAATTCCATTATGGAATCAATCATTACTATAGGGATCAATAATTATTTAATTAATTTTACTTTCTCATACCTATTATGTCATATATATAGAGAGAGAAAGTATTGCATTCATAATGTGCAAATATTTCATTTGGCAGACTGTGAATAGCGAAAGATAATAATAAAATTTCTTAATGACTGGTGTGACTGGTCACACAGTACATAACTTCGGTAATGTGCTTGTCACATAAGATTTTTTTGTGTCTACATATATATCTAGTTTCCGGTCAGTTTTGAAGAAATTTTATTATTATTTAATATCATTATTTATTCTTTCGCTTTTCACAGTCTGCCAATGAAATATTTGTACATTATATTAAATGTTCTTACTCAAAATTTGACTTCAATATTTTAAAATTTTCATTTTTCAATTTAAGAAAATTATCTATATTTACAAGTCGTTGCATTAATTAGTTTATTAAATTTCAACCCATTCATGACGTTTTGGTTCTGGTTTGAACCATCATCCCAGAGGTTTTACAATTAAATGCTTATGGTATATTGCTTTGAAGAATTTGTCTTTTGAGACTTATTAAAATAAATCAATTCTATTAACTATTGTATAACAATTCTAAGATCATTTGTTTTCTGATCGAATGCTTTTCTTATTAGAGTGAATGTTGTTATTTTAAAAACATTTTTTTTTGTTAGAAGGATGAGTAAATAAAATCCAGAGATGATTTTCAGACCAATTTATTTGGATTCCGCTATAGGTCAACGTTTCGGAGCCAGAACGACTCCTTCTTCAGCGGTGTCAAGAAAAACCGCATACATACAAGAAGGAGTCGTTTTGCCTCCGAAACGTTGACCCATAGCAGGAATCCAAATAAATTGGCCTGAAAATCATCTCCGGATTTTATTTATTCATTCTTCTCACTAATATCCACCAGGCTGCCTCCTATTTTCACCAGTTTTTTTTTAAATAAATTTTTCAAATTCTATTATTGAATTAATAATCAATGCGGGTTTGTCATTTATTAATTCCAGAACCGAAACGTTAGCAGTGGATTGAAATTTATTTTATTAACGAAACATTTTTTTACACCGATTTTTCGATTAGGCAATTTGTGTTATATCATTTTCAAAAATACTCTATAAGTACAAAATAATGAAATGAAATTGTTTACTTGGTTTCTATATAATTCCCTTCCAAGCATTGGTATTGTTCCTTCAACTTCTCGAGTTTGCTCTCCCAATGATCGCCTTCTCCACTTCCTCCGTATTTCTTTGCCAATTCTTCTTCTAAATCTCTTATCTAGAATTTATTCATTTATTAGCCATTTTGTTTATCAACAACAACAACAAATCGCAACATATTCCTACCTGAGCTTTTTTCATGCAAATTTGTCGAATCAATTCGTCGACTTCTCTCTTCAATCGGATGCAGACACATCTTTCATCAGCTAAATCTTGTTGCATGATGGCTAATTTATCAACCAGCGGGCTCAATTCGTCCATCCTTTGATTAAATTCATCCTAAAAAAAAAAAAAAAAAATTATAATTTGGTTTCTCTTGTTCCTTTCCTCTATATCAATCTTGCAATTAAAAAAAATCCCTAACGACCTCCTCTGAATAAATAAATAAGCAAAATAAATAAAACAGTGTAGAGTTAATATATTTAGGTGGGCAATTCACAAAATTTAAGGCCTTGGTTAATTAATTCGCTGAATCTTTATAATCACCATTAGTTATTTAAATAAATCCTTCTAGAAGTGAGTAGTGAGTTACTGATTATTAAATATTTGCAAATTAATAATGAAGAGTAGAAAATTGGTTGTGGTGATGATTGAATAGCCAGCGGAAATAAAAATCTTTATATTATTTCGTCAACGTTTCGGGAGCGATCAACAATTAATTCGTCCTGAAGATGGGAGCGATGCGTTCCCAAAACGTTGACAAAATAATATAAAGATTTTTATTTCCGCTGGCTGCACTACTCATAGAGTTCCTTATTCAATCGAAAATTAATAATAAAAATTTGCTGAAAATTTAGCGTTTTCTTTTTTACTTTTTTTCTAAGTGAACCAACTTCAGCAACTCTTAACTTATAAATAGGGGTGTTCAATTATGGAGAAAAAATAATCGATTAATCGATTATTGGGTCCGGACAGATGAAAAAGGAATCGATTATGAAAAAAAGTAGACTATAAGCAAAATATTTTTCCTCCCGTGTGAAAATCATTTTACCTTTTTTTAGGGAACCAAAATTATTTTACGCCATGCGGAAAATTTTTTTCTCCTGCCATGGAAATATTTTTACCTTTTTTTTGGCAAAACGAAATTTTTCCCGCACCTTTTTGGGAAAACGAAATTTTTTTCTTTGAGCGGAAAATTTTATCCCCTACCGTAAAAATCTTTTGACCTTTTTTTTCTTTTTTTTTTTATACGAATCTCATCCGATCTTTTCAAACTCATTTTTCCCAAAAAATAATCGATTTTTTCCCCAATAATCGATTATGAAAAATAATCAAAATAATCGATTAATCGATTACATTTTTAAATATACTTATTTTAATCCGTAGAATAAAATTTCAATTCCGATTGTAGCTACTGTATATTCAATATTTTTATCCTTTTAAACTTTATGAGTTTGTTTTTCAAGCAGGTGAAAAATAAATATGGAAATATGTAATAAAATGAATAATTTATTTTGAGGAAGCTGTTTAAATAGACCTAAAAAATGAAAATAGGGTATGAACTGTTATTGCGATTTTACCCGAACTCTTTGCACTTGTTCCTGCATTTGCTCTGTAAGACGATTGTTCTCTTCGCCTAATGCGCTCAGTTCGCCTTTCTGCTGATCTGTGTAATCCAACGCGGTGGTGTACTGTAAATGAATTAGAATTAGAATCAAGATCTTTTTCGGTCTGCATTTAACTCTAATTGGTAATTTCTCACTTGGGTCAGCAAGTGAACCACAAAGCCCCAACACATGAAGCTACGGTTTAAGGGTTAAAATTACGAACGGAAAAATTTATTTAAATTATTATCTAGGCTTATATAAAATTTTTTTTTCCAAATGTTCATCTTGGTCGAATCGAAGGCAAAATAAAATTTACCTGTGATTGATAATTTCCTATAGATATTTCTAGATCCTTTGTTTTCGTTCGCATATCATCGATCTCATCTCTCGTTTCGTAGATATTTTGCTGCATTATGTAGATCTGCCTCTCTAGCTCGATCCTATAATCTTTTGGATCCATCTATATACAATTTATTTTTATTATTAATAAGCAATTTAAATTTCATTTAAGTCAGGTGCCTTCCTGAGAGGAGTGGGGCTCAGGAAGCAAATTACATACTAAATTTAGAGTATATTTGCAAAAACCATTTACAAATGTATTGTAATTTTAGAAAGCCGTTTAAAAATTAGAGTGCAATTGTGTGGTGATTTTAGAATTCCCAAACTGCTTTCGAAAAAAATACATTTTTCAACGAAAATTACCATACATTGTATGTAAAATTACAATACATACTCTATTTTTCGAAGAAAATTGTAATTTTAAAATGTTTTTTGTTGTAAATATTAGAACTCATAAATTTGTAAATTTAGAATTCCAAAACACACTAAAATTAAGAATTTTTTTTGCAGTGTAAATATTTTGGAATCAATCAAGTTGCTTTATTTCCTTACCCCTCCTCGCTCTTTGAGCATGGTGGCTATTTTCTCTTTCAGGCTGGCGGCCAATCGTACAGCTTCACGAGCATCTTCTTCAGCATTTTCAGTTTCCAATCGAAGTCTATCGTATTCGACTTGTAGTATCGCCTCCTCCGTTAATTTGCTTTTGAAATCGTCTTCAAGACGCGCCAATTGTTCCTGTGACGCTTTGAGACGTTGTCCAACATGACAAGGATCCTTCACCATCATGGAGATTAGCTTTTAAACACTAACACTCTCCCCCTCCCCCCACACCGATAGAATTGTCCCAAATACTGCGAAATCGGCTTCAGAGTTCACACTTTTTAAATGTCTATTTAAAAAAAAAAAAAAGATTGTCTTATAGTCCTACAAAGTTCATTAATCGGTTAAAAACTAGAAATGGGAGAAACGAACTTCCAAAGATAAAATTCATTTTTTTTTCCCTGTAAACAAAAATTTCATTAATTCATGATCTCATCAAATGACTCCCTTAGATTTAACGAACACATTAGCAGGGTGAATGAATGATATGAAGTCTTACTATAATTACTTAGTAACTACATAACCAAATAACAACTTGCTCAACCTCCGGGACTCCGAGAGCTATAAAGGAGTTAATAAATGGCCTAGCTATCTACGTAGTTACCGACCGCAGCATTCTGGGGCTGGAGATGAGATGATTTTACCGAAATCAATTGAGGAGAGCAAGGGTCTAAGCAGACGCACGGCGGAGGCGCTCCAGGACATGGAATTGGCATAGTGGAACATCCAGCTAAAATTAACAAAATTTTAAATTATTACAATATATATATTACCTTTGCCCTTTTTGCCTTTTCCTTTTCCTTTTTTTTTCCCTTTCCCTTTGCCTTTTCCTTTTTTTTTACCCCCTTTTTTATCATCACCTTCTAATCCTCCTAAATATGCCGGGCAGACGTTCACCTGGAAAAAATTTTAAATTAATACTCGTTCTTAAGGCTTTTTTATTTTAATTTTATATACGATAAAAGCCGAAATGTAATTTAAATTTTGAAGATGAATTTCTCAAGATGAAAAGATTATTTTAAATTTTTTTATGAACTTGATTAGATCAATTCGAATTAATTGATTTTGAAGTTTTACTCTCGTTTTGAAGGTGTTCGAGCAGCTAAGACAATAAATGAAATTTGCAGCATTTGGTCGGGAACTGATTTGCAAAGTACAGTCACCTACAGTGAGGGACAATATTAAGTCCCACCCATGCGTTTTCTACATGTGATTATTTCATTGTTTTAAATTTTTAATAGAAACTTTCATGGCTCAAACCTAGAAAATTTTCATTTTCTTTTATAAAATGGGTGAGACTTGATATTGTCCCTCAGTGTACAATTGAACATTATCAACCCTCATGCACAGTGCCAGCCACAAGTGCCTGATCTGGTCGAAAGTGGAACTTTAAGCAACCAAAATGCTTAGCTTTATGAAGTGTCATATTAAATAAAAGTAGCTTTTACCCTTCAGTTGCATTAAAAAAAAAAGATGATTTATTTATTTTAAAAATATTGGTTTGGTTGACTAAGCTCAAGGCTCCACTCTCGAGCAGATCAGGCACTTGTGGCATCGACTATACATTGGTAATCTAACCAAATATTGTTTTGTTCTCAGACCTGATGATGGCTGAAACTGTATATTGTATAACCTGATCCAACACCTGCAAAACTAGAGTAAACCTTCAAAATGAATTAATTCTAAATGTTTCCACGAAATTCTAATTAAAATCTGATCAGCTCTTTTTATTTTAAAAATAAATAAAAATTTCCAAAAAATTACTATTTTGCTATATACGTATTTTCATTTGAAGATCCCTACTCTTTCAACTATTAAATTTCTATGTTTAAAAATTTATTTTAAAAATTTATAATCTTATACTTAGGCAGATTAAAAAAAAAACTTCAAGACTTTCGGCAGCAAGATTGATCTTATTAATGTCTTAGCAGACTGACATTTCAGCCCCTTGTCTAGGACATCTTCAAAGCTTAAAATTTTCATGCAAACACATATTATTATTACACAAGCTCTGAAGATGGCCTAGACAAGAAACCGAAACGTCAGCTTGGTTCGGACGGCATTAATAACATAATTTTGGCTACCGAAATTCTTTTGACGCGGCCTATACTATACATACAGCCACAAACACATACCACACGAATCATATTATTTGTTTTTATTATTCAAGGAAATTTCTCATATTCATAATTTAAAATAATCTTTATTTTTGAAAATACGTATATCGATGAATATAGTACGAAAGATCGAAATAAAATTTTGATTTTTTTTAAAATTATATTAATAAAAAAAATAATGAATTAATGATAAAGAGAAAATAAAGTGAGTGAACTCTACTTCTGAATTAATTCAAAAAATTGTAATCAGATAATTCCAATTTTAAATCATCTATTTATTTGTAGTCAAACAAAATCTACAGATAAATAAATATGACTTGTAATTAGAATTATATGAATAATAAAATAATTTTGTTTTCAGTTTAAATGTGGTTTATTTGTAAAAATTACAACGTTTCGGCCACTCATTATGTGGCCTTCTTCAGGTACAGTGAGCGCCACAATTAAGTCCCCCCCCCTGATAGCTTTAGCCTTAAGTATATGGTATAGTATATGGTAAATAGTGAAATAATTTTATATTTGAAAAGGTAAAAAAAATCATCTCTACCAGATTTTACGTTTTACCTTTTCGGTCATTAAAATTATTACACTATACACAATATACTATACCATATACTTAAGACTAAAGATATCAAGTGGGGACTTAATTTTGGAGCTCACTGTACAATTCAAGTTAAGATTATTGCTATTCTAAAAAAAAATTAGAGAAGGCAACAAAAAAACAAAAATTTGAAAAATTAGAAGATTAAAAACTAGATATGAACAAAATTGTAATTAATCTATCAAAAAAGAAATACAAATTCGGTTCTATCTATTTATCTAATACCCGTATTCATAGAAGTTTCTTGAGAAAGAAGGAATCCTTATATAGGCATAAGGATTCCTTGTTCCTCAAGCAATGACTATGAATACGGGTATTAATCCCTATTTTGCAATTCCCTCCATAACCTTTGCATTTGTACCTGAAGAAGGCCACTGAATAAGTGCGCGAAACGTTGTAATTTTTCACAAATAAACCACAGTTAAACCGAAAACAAAATTCTTTTATTATATAACAAGCCTAATTTTGAATTAATTTCGAAGTATCAGTTGAAAGAACAATGCAAATGGTCGAGTGCAGAAATGGGTTAAATGAAGGCGATGAAGATTGTCAATGCAATGCAATGCAATGAGTGCAAGGGGGCGGGACCTCCCCTCGGTCGTACCGGCGGTTTGCAAGGGGGGCTGGCCCACAAAGCGCCGCTGGGGGACACTCGACCGTGGTTGCTGCTCTTGGAGGACAGGGTGGTGGCGGCTTCGGACATACCGGTGGGAGCAATGGCTTTCCACAGGGCGGTCTCGGCACCGATGTTCCACACGGCAGCGGTTTCTGTGCGCATCGAAGCAATAGTCTTTTTTCTTCTAGTTCTGATCGTTTCGCAGCCATAGCAAGCATTTGTTTGTGCATTATTTCAATTTCAGCGGTCATCTCAGTCAGTTCTTTTTCCTAAATGTGTCGTCACGTCGTTCGTTACTCGTTTCAACTATCCATATTTTATTTTTATTTTCTTTTTGTAATTAAACGACTGCTATTTGTTTTTTTAACAAAATAAAATCTTAATAATAATTGATTAAAAGTATAATAGTTTATACTTGGTCATTGAAATTTTTTGTAGAAAAGTAAAAAATGAAAATTAATTGGTGAAGTATTTGAAAAATTTTATCTTACAACAACACCATGTAACAAATTTTCAAAAAATTTCTGTTTTTGGTTAATTGAGCAGCAAGTAACGTAAAAAATAAACGTTAGACCTCTGAAACATCGGTTTTTGTTGCCGTCACAACGATATTTACATAACTTTTAACTTTTGCATTTTTTTCTATTCTTTTAGTACCAATCTCGCACATCTGACAAGCTTCCTTGTCATCAATTTGAATTTGTGGATATTTGGTTAAAATATACTTTTGATTTGAAATATAATGTTCCTTTTTTCTTTAAATAAAGACCCGAGTCAACACATAAATTCCTATTTAAACCTCAAAATCTTCAGTGAGGTTTTCGAGGGTCAGTTTAATTTTTTGGAGATTTGATTCAACATAGAAAGTAATCCCAGTTTGTACTTCAAAATCCTACTTACGGACGGTTTTACAACTTTGAGGTTTAAATCAGAACTGCAGAATCTACAATTGGCCCTCAAAAACTTCAATCCCATATATGAAATTATTCTGTGTTTGATGTAATACTCCATTTGTCTGTTGTGTTAATTGATGAATAGTGAATAATAAAAAACAACAAAATATAGAAAATATCTTTAATTTATTCTTTGAGCTATCGATTTCGTCCAAAGGACATCATCAGGCCAGCTGAAAATAGAAAATTTGACAATATATCGATACGCGAGATTAAGATTTTCTTTTACATATACATAAATTATCCGATAATATACAATTTCACATAAGTGCACATATACACATATATATAACAAAAAAGAATCAAGTATACTAACCGTTATTGAAATATAAAATAGTATATACATCGACTCTATTAAAAATCATAAAAACCATGTATATATACTATTTTATATTTCAATAATGGTTAGTATACTTGATTCTTTTTTGTTATATAGATGTGTATATGTGCACTTATGTGAAATTGTATATTATCAGATAATTTATGTATATGTAAAAGAAAATCTTAATCTCGCGTATCGATATATTGTCAAATTTTCTATTTTCAGCTGGCCTGATGATGTCCTTTGGACGAAATCGATAGCTCAAAGAATAAATTAAAGATATTTTCTACATTCTGTTGTTTTTTATTATTCACTATTCTGGTTTGAACCTCAAAAACCTCAAATGAGAGTTTCGAGGTTATATAGTTAGGATTTCAAATCAATCGGTAATTCATATCTAAACCTCATAGTCTTCAATGAGGGTTTTGAGTTACTTTCTGAGCGGCAAATAAAACATCAAAGGAATTGAGGCTTCTGAGGCTAAAACTAGAATTTGTTTTTCGACTCGGGGATACTTAATTACAGTACGTAAATTTCAACTTTTCCTTCTCCCGATCGATGTTTTTGCAGGGAAGGAAGGTTTTTTCATGTTTAAACAAAAATTGTTTGTAATCTTTCGTTGGTTTAAGATTAAAATTTTCATTCAAATATTCAAACCACTTCAAAATTAATCTCTCGTTTATTGTCAAGTACCCTTCATTTATTATCTCAACATATTACAATTTTTTGCTCTCTGCGTAGCTACTAGAAATTTATTTGAAATTTGATGCATTAACCTATAAGTTAATAACCAGGGAGAACAAAAATCTATTGTTGAAGAGCAATGTGGCCCCCGGCAACCCGCGTGTGGAACGTCCCATCTGTATAATAATTTCAAAATATACATAATATATAATATTGAAAAAAAAAAGATAAAAATGAGAATATTGAAAAACAGAAACAAAACTTCATTTTTCATGCCAATACTTTCAAAATACTTCATCCAAATAATTCTTAAAAATTTATTCTTATCTACAACAAATTTTTTATTCAATTATTATAAAGAATGATTTATTCATTCGTTTTCTTAATTTGATATTAATATATTCAAATCGAAAAAAAAAAAAAAAAAAACTGAATATATATTTTAATTTCGACAATAACATGCTTTCAAACTACCGATATAATTATGCAAATTTTGCATATAATAAATGCTTTAACGATTTTTTTTTTTAAATAATACAGTAGATTTTTTTTTTGGAATATTTCTTCTTGACTTATCAAATAACAATCAAAACAAATTTTTTAATTTAATATTCATTTAAATTTTCGGTAAAAAAAGAGATTTTTTTTTTTAGTAGCGCTATATAAAAAATTATTAATTATAATATAAAACAGCCAGAATAAATAGAACAAGTAAATGTGAATTAATACAAATATGAGATACTTTGTATGTTTGTCCTGAACCCCTTTGACTGGTGGAGAAGTTTCAAGGGTGGTTTTAGATTAATCCCCTTTATAAAGAAGAAAACTGTGTATGTATCATTCATTACATGTCATAAAATCTCTTAACGCCTGTGAGCTAGGCATCCCAATCGACACACGCACGCTAATACCTTGTCTGTGTGAGTGATATATACACATTTATATTCCCTATATAAATATACTTTTCACTTGCTCTATGTCAACATTATTATGAATTTTGATTCTAGGCCTATATTTGAATAAAACATATTTTCATGCCCACAACACAAATTTTTCATTTATTTCTTTTTAAGTGCTTGTTTCATGTGGTTTATGATAGTGCCATTATTTATATATACAGTGAGTTGAATGTCTCTGGCCACCGAAGGCCGGTATTATAAATTTTATATACCGAACCTGTATATAAAACAAAATTATCAAGGGTAGAAGTCAAATGTGTCAAAGACAGCGCTGTAATTGCTTTCTTTGTCAAACAGGACTGGGAAAAAACAAATGCTAAGGGTTAAGAATTGTTCTCAAAATATAATGCAAAATTTCTTTTCTTTTTAATCCCTACCTCCAGAATAAACAAATAACTTTACGAATAACTGATTTTTTATTTATTATACTGTATTTAATAATCCTTAATGATAACATACGGCAGCAAGTGGAGACAACAGATAGTGAGTGAAAGAAGAAATCATTTATTTAACCAAATGTAAATATAGGCTTATTAAAATGTATTAATATATCAAAGCGAGGTGAGGGGTAAAAGGAATCAATAAATATGAAAATCGATTAATCCCGAAAAGGGTTAACGATTAAGTAATATAAAATTATTAACTCTCCCCAATTATTGACCCAGGGGGGGGGGGGCGCCAGTGGCTGAGGGGCTAGAGATGTTCACACATTTCAGCAATGGGGCGCGGGTTCAGATCCCAGACAGTCCGATGAATATTTATTTAAATCATTTGGATACCAAATGGTATAAATAAACGTGCCTGGACCCCCTGATATATTTAAATAATTCGTAGGCTATCGTTAAAGTGTATACAATTTTAAACTTAATCATTGAATAGATAAAATTAATCAAAAACACTAAGTTATATATTTATTGGTATAACTACTTTTCTTTGTCAAATTTACACCAATAAATGTATCACATAGTGTTTTTTATTTAAAATTACCCTAATTATAATGATTCAACTAGAGCCAACGGTTACCATTTTCATTGCCTACTTTATTGCCGATACTCACTGAATTTACTCGTATTTTTTTACGGCATGTAAGGCAATTTAGACTCCATTAAACAATAGTTCTCTCATTTGTTGCTCTACTCACATTCTCATTTACTTTTTTCTATTTATTAAAAAAAAAAGTCATAATAATTTCACTTACTTTTCTTTTTTTTTTAATTAAGCTCCATTAACTCGGCACTGAGCTTTAAGGCAAAGCGTATTATTATTAAAATCACAGAAATCCTCTTTGCAATTCATAATATGGATAGCTGATTTGAATTCCTTTTATTCTAGTCACAATTTACGTCACTTGAGTCCGGTCCCAAGTTAAAAAAATGTCAAAACACTTGAAATTTAATTTTTAATTCAAACACAGATAAAGAGCTTTATTGAATTTTTTTTATCAATATCAAATCTGTGTTTCAATTTTTTTTTTATCAAAAGAAAATTCTTCCTCTTTGAATTTACATTAAATTGAAATTTTATTAATATTTTTTTCTTTCTTTCTACATACCAGAAGGAGATGGCATTCACACAGGCATTAAATTAAAAGTCGTCATTGAGGGAAGAAAGGGATTCCCCTGCCCCAGATGGGTGATATGAGGGTAGCGAGCGAGCGATTGATGGCGGAGGTGACTGTTACCGGCGGTTTACAAGGGGGGGCCGGACCACAAAGCGCTGGTGAGGGTAGCGTCATTGGAGGTCTTGGAGGTGGACAGGGTGGACCCGTTGGGATGGATCCACACGTCGGTCGTGGCGGTGACGGAGCACAGGGCCGTCGCTATTCACAAGCAATTATAATTATAATTATAATAATAATATTGGAAAACAAAAGAATATAAAATGTTTAAACTAAAGAAAATTCTTCCTCTTTGATATTAAAACGGATTTAATTAATGTTAACTTCTCATTTACCCACTTGATGTTTCAAAAGATTATAATGTATATGAATACGTGTGTTTTAATGGTATTAATAAATAAAGGAGCTTAAAACTTAAAATATTCAACAAGAATGGAAAAACCATTTGAGGTGCTTGAGTTTCATTTAAAAAATTAAAAAAAATTAACGAAGTGATATATCATGAGATTTCAACCACTTGTGAACTTGGCTTCTAAATTCAAATTCTTTTAAAAAATGATATAGCTTAGCGAGAACAGAAGCCAGAAATTCTTTCGGGGGGGGGGGGGTTCAACTTGAGCCGAAAAGTAAAATAACCCTTGCTAAATTTAAAAAAAATCAAAATGTTTTTTATAATTTTCAACTGCGAGCTAAAAATAATAATTTCTAACATTATTTAAATTTTTATCACTATTTCCTTATCTGTGGACCTCCATATCCCCACTTGGCCCAATCATCTATATAATAATTCTTTATTCCTCCAGTAAATAATGCTCAAGTAACTTCATCACAGGGTGGGCCATATCGAGGACAGAGAGAAGAGCTACAATATATTTTTTTGTCAAATTTGGCACAACCATATCACAAAACATCAACAGAGCCCTCGGGCCTTGGGGTGGTGGTTAGCGTGCTGCCCGTTTTACACCAAGGGTCGCCGGTTCCACCCCGCATGCGATAATTTATCTCAATTGGATTGGCTACCAAAGAGAGACGGGGTCCAAATCGCCTCCGTTGGGATTACCACAACAATAATACAATCACACAAAATACAATAATATCACAAACAAAAATAATACAAAAATACCAACAAAAACACATACCACCAATCCAAACTCAAATCCCCCCCCCCCCTCCTCTCGCACAAACTAAAATAAAAATATACTTAGAACTTAGAAATTTTAAAATATTTTTATTTTTAGTATAAGGGGGGGCGGGGAGGTCCGTCTCCCTCCTTATCATTACAAAATATAAAATAAATCCCGCCCCCTCCCTCCTCCCAGGCTATTAGGATATAATTTCTAAAAGCCGAAAATATAAGCAAAAGAAATGTGACACATTTAAGCCTATTAATATAAGGGTATTTTATGGGTGGTGGAATTTGTATCAGGAATCAAGTTAGAACTGAAGACTTTTTTTTCCTGATTTATATCCTAAAACTACCAAAACAATTCAATATATGTACATATGACCAATAACAGGTATGATTTTCATTCTGTAAAAATTTTAAAATGATTGTTAACTATATTTATAAAGAAATGTTTCGTTGTTTATAGCTCCGAGGATGGCTTTGACCAAATTCGAAACGTCAGCTGTTAAAATATATTTTTAAAGAAAAATTTCTCGTTTTCTTCAAACCCATGTTAAGCGATTTTTTTATTTAAGAGAATCTTAAACTTGAATTTGAAAATGACCAATTCATAAGTTAAGTATGCCAAGCCCGGATGGGGACCCGGAGGAATCAACCTGTTGAACGTCACCCAGCCATCGGTATTTTAATTAATTATAAATAATTGTATAACCCTGAATGACCTCAACAGCCGAGAGGGCAAATAAAAAAAATTCACTCAAAAAATAGTCTCCAACTAGTCGTAATTAGAAAAAGAAGATAACAGTCACCTTGAATGGTTCTGAATATAAAATGATGATGATTAAAAAGAAGAGTATATGATTGAATGTAAATCAAAACTAGCGCTACCGCTATGGACGATTTGCATGGGGGAGCTGGCCCGCACAGCGACGTCGGGGGACAGTCGACTGTTGGTTGTGGAGGACAGGGAGGCTCTTTCTTCGGAGGACATACTCGTTGAATCCGCGCCCCGCATGGCGTTTTCCACGGCGTCAGGCTCTGTGTGCGCATCCAAGCAATTGACTTTTGACTTTTTCTCTTCTCTAATTCGCAGGCATAATAAACATTTGCTTTTTTTTTGTCTATCATCTCGTTTGTCGTCAATCTTTTCAACTATCCATATGTATCGACTTAAATATAAATCCTTGTAGATTAATTAATATATAATTTAAAACGACTGCTTATCTTTAGCCACCGTTTGTCTTTCGGGTGGCCTACCTTGTAAACAATAAGGATAATTATTTGTACTTTTCTACAATAACCAAGTATTTGTATATTCCACTTTTATTTCAATTATTATTAAGATTATAAATTTCCTCTAGGCTTCAAATAAATAACTCTGTCTGCTTTTCGCTAACGGCGATTCCTAGCATGGGAAACTAAATAGATTTTCTAATTAGTAGTGCACGAACATGACAAGTTTGTGGATTATTTTTATGACTCCAAATGCTATTAGAAATATTAGAAATCTTTTGTTTATTCGTTTATTTGTATATTGCTCCTCTCTTGAATATAGGCTACACAATAGTTAATAATTAACACCCCGAAAAATAAGAAAATTCCCCTGAAAACCCTGAAGACAATTTTGTATTTGCACTCGAGAAGATACATTTTCTAGGAATATATCTTATTTTAAAGTTTATTTTTAAGACAATCGGAAATTTATCCAAAATGGGCCCTTTGGGGGTCTCGTGGTCCAAAAACATACAATCGAAGTCGTTCAACAAATATTTCTGTGAAAAAACCAAATGGATATTTCACCTCGTTTGAATGCTATTGAGAAATTGATAATTCAAAAATTTACCCCCCAAAATGAAAGGGTTGCTGTCCGAATTACAAAAAAAAAAAACAACAGAAATTTATTTTCTAGATATTGAATAATAGAACGCGGCTGTAGCTGATATGTTTAAAAGGAAAGAGGATGCAGCCAAATAATTGAGCCTCTATTTTGTAATAAACACTCTTTATTGTGACGTTTCGGGTGGGATAAAATTTAAATATGCTCTTTGAAGGCTGAAGATGGCCGGGTTGATCCCACCCGAAACGTCCCAATAAAGAGTGTTTATTACTAAATAGAGGCTCAATTATTTGGCTGCATCCTCTTTCCTATTAAACATTTTCTAGATATTCATCTAAGCATGTAACCAGGGTTGGCAAGTTTTTTCCCTTGAGAATAATACACGGTTTTATACATGGATAAAACTGTGAAAAACCCTAAAAAAAAAAAAAAGTTAAAAGATAATGGGATTTTGTTTGAATTTTCTTCTCGTCAGGTTCGCGCATGCGCTTCCGAGTTTTTTTTTACAGTTTTATCAGCCATTTTTTTTTTTATAAAACTACAAAATCATGTATAAAACCCAACTCTGAGTGTATCAATCAAATTGTCTCATCTCAATCTAAAGCTATTGTAAAGCCAAACCCGCTTAGAATCAGAATTTATTCTTAAATGACGATAATCAAACAAGAATGAAATACCCATGTATGTACAGTATAAATAAATGTAGGATGGCGACATACGAGCGCAACATAAAAAAACATATCGTATTGCCTTTATGCTAATTATAAGGGTTCATATATGTAAAAGTTTAGCAAATTTTGTCAGTTTTGAAAGGTATTAATTTTTATGGCCACTACTGTATATAAAGAGATAGGGTTTCTCTCCAAATTAAATTTATTTTTTCGCCTCACTTATCGAAATCTTTTCAAATTCATGTTCCCGATCGCCTTTTTCACGACGCTGGACGTCAAAGAGTTCATTTAAGCAAAGCCTAGGGAAATTTGATAATTGAGATAACAAGATATCGTTAATATTTACTTTTTTTTTTTACCTGACCGTTCATAAAATTAAATTCGTTCATCGGCAGTAACGTGACGTGCTTTTCACACTCCGATTTTTTCGAACGTTTTTCAAATAGCAGTCGTATTTATTATTCTTTTATTTTCAGAACATAGATTTGCGTTTTCTTCATTGATTTAATTTTAATTTTTAAATTTATGAAGAAAATCTCAAATTTTATATTCCAAAAGACAAAAGATTAATTGTTTTAATAAAATTACATATTATCTTAAAATGCTAAGGATTTTTTTATTATTATTTGTCGAAATGAGTTCAAACTCATTTTGACAGATAATTGAAAAGATTTTAATTTTAGATTTTTTTTTTTTTTTTAAAGAGAAATAAGTTTCATTTACATATTCCTCAGATTTAATGCGATGCTTCACAACCCCATTGGAATTCATGAACATTTAATGTGGAGCTGATTTCAATTCCTTCGCCCCGAAACCCTTTCTTTGTCTGCTTTTAGCAGCCAAGAGTTTTTCCCTTTTAATTATTCAACACTTGATCCAAAATTGATTAAGCCCCGAAATAATTTTCTATCCATTTTGTATCCCAAAAAACTCAATTTTTCGATGCGGCTTCATCATAGAAATATTTTTTTTTTTAAGAGTTGATTTTGACGGTCGGTCTACTGTAGTTTCGTAAGGAGAATGAATAAATTATTAGTTTAATTTATTACCAGAGGTATGTTTTCTTATTACCTGAAACTATTAAATTAAACTAATCCTTTATTCATTCTTGTTACGAAACCAGCCCGAGTAGAGTCAAAATCAACTCTAGAAAATTCGATTTCGCCTGGTCCTGTATGCATGCAACATTCAAAATTTATTTTTTTTTATAATCTAAAAAATTTCTATTTAGAAAAATGATTGCATTCCTCATATCGTTCCCTTTCTCCGCAACTCGACTTCGTCTAGACCACTTGCTATCTCTTTCGGTTTTCGGTAGACCCCCTGCTAAACAAATATAGCATTTTTTTAAATCCATCAACTTTTAATGTGTTTTGACCAAGAGAAGCCCTAAAAATAGTCAAATTATAAAAAATAAAATAAAATAAATGACACCGACTATCCTAGACTCTCGTTTACATCTCACAGGCCCTCAAATTATTTATTTCGCTTACATGGATCCCCCCTTGTAGGTCGTCTTCAAGCCCTGGGGGTCGATATATACCACTTTGGAAATCACTGGTCTAGAATTTTCTACACATCTAATCAGGCCTTTTGGAATATTTAAGAATATGGAGAGGTTTAGGCCTTTCCAGTACAAAAAAAAACAAAAAAAAATTTTTTTTAATTGTATTTATATATTTTAATAGGAGAATTAAACACAAGATTTTTTTGTTTCAATAATTTATTTATTTCACATTAACAGACGCTTTAAAATACGCTGGAAACGCTTAAAAAGTGTTAATGTTAAATAAATAATTTATTGAAACAAAAAACCTTATGTTTAATTCTCCTATTAAAGCATAATGTTTCAACTAGAGCCAACGGTTACAAGATTAAAATTAATTAATATACAGGATATATTGTTTTTTATTTTCTCTTATTTTATTTTATTACTTAAAAAAGCCTAAACCTTTCCAAATTAATATCTGCAATACTCGGTGGGTCTACATTAAAATGATGAGTAGAATAATCGATTATTTTCTTAAAAAAATATAATCGATTATGAAAAGACCCGATTATTTCCCTATAAAAAAAGGTCACATGAAATTGAGTAAATCTATTATTTTTTTCCATAATCAACACCCCTATTTATGAGGCTCAACAATTACTCCATAATATGCAAGAGTTGTTGTTTCAAAAGATTAATTATCTGCCTATCAGTTCGAGTCTCGACGAGAATTTGATCATCGCTAAATTTCTAAACATCCCACTAAGAAGGGAGAAACTTTTCTAGATACTATGAGAAATCTAGGCTCCCGATATTGAGAAATTGTCTCATTATCATGCACTTTTGGGTTCTTAACCCAAACCGTTATTCCTGGTGGAGAGTTGGGAAGGGGAGTGAGTTAATTGATAGTGAGTGATTAGTTCCAAAAATATATACAGTATATGTTTTTTGTAATAATCCAGACAGACGTGACAGTCCAAAAACAAGCCTTCTGATTATAAACGCCATCTCACCGGAGGGGAACCGCATCGATATTAATTTAAACTCTTCGGAGAGGGAAAAGAGGTTGTGAAGCATCTTGTGTGTTTTGGTGATCTACCAGTATAATGGTACAGTACGTAGGTATAGATGGCTGATCACTTGACCAGACTCACCATATCCAATTCATTTTGGGGTAGCTTGGGGCCAGGGGTGCAGCCGCAAGTTGTGTCCGTTCCTCCTGGTTTCACAGCGGGGCATTTCTCGCTCTAAATATCATTGAAATAATAAATCAATTAACTTCTCTAATCTTTGTTTTAAAACAAAAACCTTTTCCCTCTGCGTTATTATTAATAAGAATTTTATTAAATAACTAAAAACTACCCACATGGGGATGATACTCAAAAAACGAAGTCATTTTTTGTTTGTTTTTAATTTCGATGTTGGATTTAATATGCCTATCTAATTTGGAGTTGTCGCATTAGCAAGCATTTCATCCTGTTGGAATAATATTTGTTATTATTATTGTATGTCCAATCATAAAAAAGCAGCAAAATTAACAGAGCTCCAGGGGTCGACAAACCCAGGACATTATTTCTATAAATGCTACAAAATATTGCAAAAAAAATATTGCTAATTGCATATTACAATTTATACTTGTTATATAAAAAATATTCTGTTAACAACAAAATAGAAACAACAGAGAACTAACAATTCCAAAATAAATAATTTTAAACTATTGCAATAATTATGCATTATGTTTTTGCCGTATTTAGGTTTTGGACAAAAAATCTTTTTTTATATTCTTATTAAAAGACATTATTATATTTAAGGTGTCCGAAAACAAAGGGTCTGAGCCAATGCATTTATATCTTTTAAGAATATAAATATCTGAACTTGACTTAATAAAAAAACTCAAAATTTTGGTCAGGTTTCAAAAAATCTTTTTCCAAACTAATATTGACTGCATTTTCTTCCATCTCCTATCCTGAGAAACTACCAGCAGCCAAAGAATTCCCAAAATTTAAATTAAACATTAATTTGATAAGATCAATTAAAAGCACTAGGTGATATGTTACAATATATTATTATATTGGTATAAATACCTAGTGTTTTTAATTAATTTGACGTACGTATTATGCTATATAAATAAATACTTTGATTTGATTGAAAATAAAAAATTTATATATTTTTTTTATATTAGGAACACTCTCACCACTTCAATTTTTTGCAAATATTTCGGTCCTCTACAGGTACCATCTTCAGTACATAAGTGAAAATTCTGAGAGAGTTTGTCAGAAAATTTATAGTGATCATTTTCTGATAAAAAAAGCGACCAGACTAAGAGCAAGGGAGGATAAAGGGGGAGATGCAAAGGGGGTATTACCCCCCCCCCCGAGATTTGAGAAAAATATTTTTTTTGGGGGAAAAAATTGTATTTTTAATATAAAATTTTAAAAACTAATACTTAAATATTTGATTTGTATATATATTCTTGTAGACAAGTACAGAATGCACCTTTAAATTACCGATAATAAGAAAGAATTGTGTGCCGTGCAACCAGTCACACCAGATTAACCCTCCTCCTTTGAACCTGCCACTGTCTAAGAGACAAACTCAATCTAAAATATTTTATAATTTTGTGACACCCTCTCTCCGAATTTTCGTATACGATATGCACTGAAGATGGCATCTGTAGAGGGACCGAAATATTTGCGATAAATTGAAGTGAGAAGAGAGAAGAAAAGGCTTTGCCCCCGTACACACTGAATATTTTAAGGGAGGGATCGCAATTTGTCCGGGTTGGTGGAACCCTAGAGCGGATTCTACACTGCAACTACCCAACTACAAATAAATATAAAATTCCTCCCCCAACCACTATTTCATTCCCTTGATCTATGAATGTCAGGATATGCAACCGGCATCCTTAAAATCTACCAAATTAGCGCTATTTTCTTTTAGGGTGAATATTAAACTCTTTTTGTATTTTTTAGACATATGTTTGTTGTTTTTTCACTCAACTCCCAATCATTAAAATGACGCTCAATTTGTTTCACTGTTTCAATTTAATGGCCCATAAAAATAAATAAAAAACAGATGAAATTTCTTTTTCTCTAAATGTAGATGACATAAATATTACTATCCTTTGGAAGAATTTTCTTTTTTTTTTTTGTTGTTGTTGTAAATGTATTAATTTGGGTTCGAGAGAGTCTTGGTATCTTAGAAAAGTTCTTAAACCTTAGGGCTATTTATTAACAAGAAAACATAACGAGACTAAGTTTAAAGAATTTTATTAAAAAACAAAAAACAAAAAAGTATTTAAAAGTTAATCTCGTTAAGTATACTTATTCCATTTTTAAAGCAGCTAAACGATTCAAATTTTAACCGAGGGGATTTAATTTTTTGAATTCTGCGAAATACACTCACCAACTCATTCACTGCAGATTTAAGACGATTATGAAGGAAATTTTGTAGAAGGGTCGTAAGTAAAAAAACAAAAAAAACATTTTTCTTATATAAACTTAATGTTTTATGGCTTTGGAGATTTAAGCAGAATCCGAATGAACTTTGCAGCCAAAAATAATAAAATATTAGATTCAAACTCTGAGTTGTTCAATTTTAAATGGGAGAATTCAATATATCCCCCCCCCCTGTGGCCGAGAGGTTAGAGATGACAAATGTTAATATTAATAACCTCAAAAGTCAAGGGTTGTGGGTTCGGACCCCAGAATTTAAATTATAAAAAAAAATCTTTTAATTTAATTTTTATTCGGTCACGACCTTCATCAGGGCAAATATTGTTAACTGATGAAGTTCGTGATTGGCGACCGAAACGTCAGCGAATAAAATTTTTTTTAAATTTATTCTAGTTTTTATTATATAGAAAATCATCCAGAATATAATTTAAATTTTACTGCCCTTTTGACATTACCATGGGCGTATCAAGGACAGGGGGGGGGGGGCAGTTGCCCCCTCTTCCAAATTTGAAATAAATATAAATAAAAAACTTAAAAATTCACGCCATCTGTGGGAAGATAAAAACTACGAGTGACGTCAATTTAAAAAAAAAAGTTGCCCCCCCCCCCTTCTGTTTTGAGCTGGATACGCGCTTTAAATTTCTCTAAATAATAATTTTGTTTAGCTTGGCTGCTTTTCGTCGTCCATCTGTCAATTTGAATCGGTTTCAGCTGCTTTATGGTTAAATTAAATAAGCAGAAAATAACTAAAAATACATCAAATAGACAAATCCACAAATAATTCCCTCAAAGTCCTTGCCACTAAAATCCATACCTCTACACCTAATAATAAATCTTTTATGTACTTCAAGCTCGTTAGAACCAATAAACACAATTAATTTTATTAAATTTGAAGGAAACTCAATACTAAGTATTTTGTCAATTTAACGATTATTTACCCCCCCCCCCCTCCCCTTCCCTTTTTTTTACCAAATATTTCATAACTATCGATTTATTTTCAACATCATTACATTAATTCAGACTAAAAGGACTTTAAACTTCAATTTTTTTGTTAAAAAATCAGTACTGCCAACATTTACTTAATTTCCTGTTATTATTTTCTCTTTGACACTGTCTTCAATCATTCTCAAGGTTCAAGGCTCTTTTTCTCTCAACAAAAACTTTTTACTTTACTTTCAAGAGAATGATAATTGAATTGATAAAAAATAAATTTAGATATTCATCATTTTTTTTTTTTTTAATTCGTTCGTCTCTCTGATTATTTCAAAATTTGTGGATTTGTCTATTTTTTTAGATATTAGCAAGGAGTCAAAAAGAAAAAGGATTGCATAGTCGGTGAGGTCTTGTTGCCCACTATCGCTGCCCTGGCTGTTGCCCTGGCCCTTGACCCCTTGACCTCACCTCCTCTTTGGGCTTAGATAACCTGGCTACCTGGCCGCCTAGTCCCAAGTTTTGTTGGTTGAGCAGCGCCAATTCACACTTGAGGGCGTCCATCTCCCTACGCAAGGCTCGGATCTCCTCCCTAAAATTAAATTAAAAATCTCTCTTTTACACTGTATAAAAAAAAATACTGAATTTAAATTTAGGAAGTCATAGGGAAGTTGTTGATGGGTTGATTGAAAGAAAAGACTTTTTTACAGCATCTTTTATTTTGATGTGTAATCATAAGCATGGGCGTAACTAGATAATTTGGAAAGCCCCATATTTTCTCAATTTTTCTTGGGGTAGGGACCTTTCTGGGGGGGGGGGGGGGAGGGGCACGAGCCTTCTGGAGGGGCCATGCCCTCCGGCACCCCCTAGTTACGCCCAAGCATATATAAAAATAACGAATATTTTGAAGAAATATGAGGACCACATTAACCATTAAAAAATTTGCAATATTATTACTTACTTTTTTGGTTTTTTTCTTTCTCCATAGTAATTTAGATGACAAAAACCTTTCGCTGACCTCTTCTGATTAAGGAATTAATTAAATAGAGTTGAAAATATAATTAAAAAAAAAAATTGTTTATTTTTTTTAATAATAAATGATAAAGGAGCTAACTTCAGATGATAATTAAAAAAAAAACAAAGAATAATTTTTTTTATAAATATATGAGAGTCATCATTTACCAAAATCAGTGACCGTGAGGCAAACCTAGGGGCTCCCTTTTAAATATAGTTTTTGAATATTTTTTTATCTATCATAAAACAGAACCGACCTTAATTAACCGGTGGCTCTTGGACAAGGGATCCCTTCAAGTTCTTTAAAATATTCTTGATGAACATTTTTTTTTTATTGATAAAACAGAACCTACCATATAATACCCATATAATCCTATTTAATTCACTTGTTCGGAGTAAATTAGAGTATGGCTCTCAAGTATGGGACTCCTCACATGTAGAAAATTGTAAAAAATTGGAGATCTTGCAAAATAATTTTTTAAGATATTTATATTATAAAAAATTCAATCTAAGTTATCCTCGAGATTATTCTACTAATCACTTAAGAACAATTTTTAATTATAGAAAATTAGAATCAAGGAGGAAATACCAGAAACAAGACTTTTTATTTAAATTGTTAAATAATAAAATAAATTGCCCCGAAATATTGGAGATATTGTCCTTTAGAGTACATAGACCCAATAGCCGCCATCAAGTGACTTTCTCTATCCCTAAATGCAATACGGAAGCATATAGGGAATCCCCAATAATATCGCTGATGGACTTATTCAATATAAACTTAAATAACATAGATTTATTTCTGCTCTCGCACAGAGAATATAAAAATATCATATTCTCTATTCATAAATAAGAAGATTCTTAAGATTGTATTTCTATCTCGAAACTGTACGTCTTTATAAACTTTTTGTCAATCAGGGCTGTCTTAGAGAGATTTCTCTGTGGCCCTAATTAATTTACATTCTTGTATTTTATATATTCTGAAAATAAAATAAATAAATAAATAAATAATACCGAAAGACGCGGGCCTCCATCAAAGACCCGCGGACCCAGTGGTTCCCTGGAAGTTGTTAAGAATGTTCTTAACTCGAGACTTTTTGCTAAAAAAAAGTCAGTGATACAACATGAACATCATTCAATATTTTTTAAAATAAACAATTTTCGTTAAAATTATTAATTATATTTTCAAATCTATTTAATTAATTTCTCTACTTATCTCAATCAGAACAGGTCAGGCTCAAGATTTTGTCATCTAATTTACAATGGAGAAAGAGAAAACCCAAAAAAGTATTGATAAGTAATAATAAATTTTGGAATAGTTAATGTGGTCCTCATATTTCTTCAAAATTTTCCTTATTTTTGCATATATTTCGATCAAATTGGCTTTCCGCCATCTTTTTTAGACTAATTAAGAGAAGGGAGGGTGAATTTCCCCTGAAAAACTTGCCAATATTAATGGAATTTTACTTACCGTATTCTAGACCAGGGCCGGAACTAGGAGATTTTTTTTTAGAGGGCGAGAGGGCAAAATTTAATTTGCCGCCTCCTCCTTAAAATTTTCTATACAAAATTCATTTTTTTTTTTAGTAAATCTTTCTTTAATTGCCGCCCCTGATATATGTCGCCCGGGGCACATGCCCCTACCCTAGATCCGGCCCTCTTCTAGACTTTACCCACTTTAAATTGTGACCAGGGGCCCCCCCCCCCCCCAAATCTTTAATATTTACGAATTTTGTATTCAATATTAAAAAATGAAACGAAGTCTTATTACTGGATTTTTTTAAGAATAAGAAACCAGGTAAGATTTGAACAATAAATAGTGAATGAATTACTTAAAATTACTTTTCCATATGATAAATAAATCCTTGAAGTTGGACCTTCACAAACTCCAATAGATTCTAGTCCTATCAAAGAGGAACATGTTAAAGAATCCTTTGACCTTATTTATTTTCCCATATATTAGCATACATAATGAGGAGGCCAATCAAGAAGGTTAACACGGATTAAATTTTATTTTATTTGTTTTTTTTATTTATAATTCTTATATTATCTAAGAAAAAGTTTCTTCACTTTAAGTTTCTTGGAGATGGGAGGGGGGGGGAGAAACCCTCTCCCCCGGGTGTTCATAAAACTTTTGGGCCCCTCCTCCCCAAGCAGAAATCCTGGCTACGCTACTGATTGTCCAAATAAGAAGAAATTTATATAAAATTTAAAATAAATATTAAAATATTTTAAATATTAGATAAAAAGCTAGATAAATCAAATAAATGTTAAGCTGGTACGTAGACTAGATCAAGAATCTAATCATAAGGGACACACATCTCCCAACCTCCTCTACATCAAAGTCAACACTAATCACACTTGAAAAAAAAATTAAAGAATTCATTGACAGCAACATCAATGATGAATAAACAAACCGAAATGTCAAAATGTCATGTCAATAAATTTTTAATTTATTAAATAAAAATGAATTCGCAAATTAACCCTCGTGGTGTTTATAAACAAACAAATGTTTTTTTTTTCCTACTTTTTAGTTTTTAAAAGTTGTTTTTCTAGTAAATACTAATCGATAATAAATAGAGATTTTTACTTACTGTGCCATTTTACTGTTGAGTGTGTAAATGTATGAGAAACTTCAACTGGAATTTGGATTCCCAATGGAGATTTTGGTTCGAATTTTGTGCCGAAACGCGTTTCTTTGGTTACTTCTGAGTAACAACAACCATTGTTATCGTTCTCATTTTAGTGATTTTTTTTCCCGTCAAAAAAAAAAAAAAAATAAATATGGAATTTTAAAAATTCATTTTTATTTAAAAACCAACCACCAACTATTTGGTAAACCAAAATATTTTATTGATTTAAGCCGATGTTATTTTACTAATCAAAACAGAACTTGTTTATTTTTATTTTTTGTTTAAAAAAAAAAAAATAGATAATATTATAGTAGCTATAACCTCAAGCATGGGCGTAGCCAGCGAGGGGGCAGGGTACATAGACAGCAACCATCACGTCCTCATCGTTATCCTTCAGGGATTGATATTTACTGTATTTGTTAATGAAAGTTTTGCAATTTTTTTTGCTGCCTAATTAATAAATCAGAAAGCCATTACCCTCTTCTCTCATAATATTTAGATTTTAGGGTTCAGGAAATCCCAAAATGAGCAACGCAGCTAGTCGTTTTTTCAATCAATTTTCAATAATCAAATCTTAGACTTAAATTAGTTCCAAAGGGCGGGATGGGGGGGGGGGGGGGGCTCCCAATATTTTATTTATTTATCATTTTTAAAATTTAATATTTTTAGTACTGGAATTACTTTGTTTCTTGTGTAGAGTACCGACCACATATTGAAAATATTGCGATTTGAAAACTTATTTGTTTTTTTAATTCAAGGTATAAAATCTGATGTGATAGATCACATCACACAATTTTCTCTTACCTTCGGTAATTGAAAATTGTTTTACTATGCTTGTCACACCAAATTTATACACTCAAGAACAAATTTAGCGCAACGACGAAAAAATGGCTTGAGATCAACAGCTGACGTTTAAAAAAATCATCGGATCCGAACCCGCGACCCTTGGTATAGAAGACCAGCACGATAACCCATACACCAAGCCCGAGGGCCCGCTAGGGGCTTGACGAAGCCTGGGAATTAACTTTTGTATTAAAACTTTTGTAAGAACGCATTCTCTATATGTATGTCAATCACTTCTGATGATGGCAGCAATGCTGAAATGTACATAAAGAGTAAAAATTTAATTTTAATTTCAATAAAATGTTAATTTGATTTTAAATTTATTAAACCCTTGAAACATATAACCTAGAGAAAATGTTTTATTGAATTAAAATTTATCAAATTTCAGCAATATACAATATATATACAAATTTATAATCTAAGAGTCCTGCTAATCATTGAAGGTAGAAACCTTTATAAAATTAATTAAAACCGTCCCTTCTTTAAATATTTTCATTTTGTTTAGAAAATAGAGTAATTTTATTTAAGAAGAAGCAGCAGCTACTATAAAATATTCACTCAGGCAGGTAGACAAAGGGGCTAGGGGCTAGGGGCTGGCTGCTTGGGTCTTTACACCTTTATCACCCAAGATCCTATTATGCAAATTTGCTTGTCTCTAATTTCACATCTAAACTCAATTCACCCTCATGTTAGGAGCTTGATATACGATATGCTATTTAATAAGAGTGAGAAAACAACAAGATTCCTATATTATTAAAATAAAAATGCAATCGCTATTAAGGGGGTTCAGGAGCGACGTCTAAACGTAACTTAAAAAAAAAAACTAGACTATTATAAGGAATTTTTCAATGCGGTTTTTTAATGAATTAAATTCATAAGAGATTATTGGGACATCGAGCTATAATTTTTTTAATGACTTATTAAAAAATTATCGTAATTAATTTTTTTGTTATCAAGCAAATACAAAAACAATCTGTCCCAATAATCTTTAATTTTTTTTAAATTTAAAAATGAATTTATTGTTATTATTAATCACATATTAATTAAGAAATTTTTAAAATAAGCTTAGATGATTTATTTAAAAATCATCTGTCAAATTAGTTCAGAATTCTTGCAATAGATGGCAGGCTAGTCTAACAGACGATATAGTATTGGCCTATATTTATACATTTTTATGCTTTTATAAAAGATACATAATATATAATAACATTTCTAAAGTATTTATTGTTAAAAGATCAATGAAAATCCCATGCATTAAATATTATTAGCTACCATTCTGACATCTCTTGGCTAATTTTTGAATTACTTGATATTTGGGCATACTTTTAATGACAACACAACGGGAGAAACATGCGTAACCACTTCGCTCCCGTAGCCCCATAAAGAAATAAACATTTCTAAACTTTTTTTTTTTAATTTCCAATTGTAATTTTGTGTTTCAGGCGTCAGCGTGGGCGAGGGCAGGATGGACGGTGTGCGCGCCCTCGAGGTGCTATCGCTTCTACAGGAGCGATTGGCTGTCCTTTCGGGTGGCCGGGATCGTCGGGGTGGTCCAGTATTATCATTCCCGGCTACACCCCGAAGGGACAGGGCTAAGCCCGATGACTACCGTCGCCTCCTCCAATACCTGCTCGCCATCCCCGGGTGAGTTCCAATACTAATATCTCCCCATCCCTCTTGACTGACAGATACGTATAATTAATGTATGCTGTCTCCAATAATTACTCAATTTATAAGTGGCTTCGCCCCGTGGATCCCTCTCAACTGGCTCAGGCCCGCCTGCGGCGGACCCTCGCCTTTTCTAAATTTCTTTTTTAAGATACACACTTTTTTCTCATTCACACCACTTCGGCCATTTAAGACTTTTAACGATACTTGTATGTTTAAATATATCTATTGGGGGTCCAGGCATTTCTATTTAAGCCATTTGGTATCCAAATGCCTTAAATAAAATAATCGAACTGCCTGGGGTCCGAACCCGCGACTTTTGATACACGAAATTAGCACGCTAATCCCTACACCAAGCTCCGAGGGCTTTTCTTAATAATGAAAAAAAAAAATTATTCCAATCCAGTGCCTACTTGAGGATTTGTTTACATTCATAGAATACATAAATGCAAAGAATACATAAATATTTCTCTATACATTTTCTATTGGAGAAAGCATAACTCTAGGAATTAATAACTCGAAAGTTATAGAAATTTTGCAATAAATAAATAAATTTATTACAAATAATAATTAAATTTATTACGACCCGCTTATTTATTTATTTTATTCAATGAAAATCATTTTGCTGTATTCCCTAGAAGGTCTTCTTTAAGTACCGGTATATAAAATTGCATTTCAAAATTCCAACCGGAAGTTGGTCAAACAGAGCGTGACAGACAGACGGACATTAACGAATTATATAAATAGATTTGTCTGTAAAACTTCGGAGTTAATAATTAAAAAATGCACCCACACACCTCCAATATTTATTTTCTAAACTCTTAATTATAATTATAGTTAAATATATATTTTTTTTTTTTTAAATAAAAATATATGAAACTATAAGTATGCTCCAAAAGACCATGCCTCAGAGCAAATAAAATTCCTCTTATCTTAAAAAAAAAAAAAATAACTGAAATTTCGTTGGATTCACTGTCTCCTAGTTCCAGGGAGTCTAACCCGCGATCTCCAGTCACGTGCTTGATCCAGGGGCTAAACGTTCAATTTCCTAAAGCAAAGAAGACCATACCTTGGCCTGAAGAAAGCCTCTGGTTAGGTTGAACTCACTAGCTAAATATAAAATTTTTTAGAGTTAATTTGTATTTTGTTGATAAGAGAAGTGGCCGTTCAACAATTAAAATGAAGGCAGGGAAGAGAGGATGTCAGCCAAAAGGAGAGCCTCTATCGAATAAAAATCTTCACTTAGAGGACGTTTCGGGTTTAATTTGATAAACCCATCCGCGAGATTATTGGCAATCTCAAGCCAACAACCTCTAAGAACTGAAGATGGATTTATTTAAATAAACACCGAAACGTCCTCTGAGTGGAGATGTTTATTCGATAGAGGCTCTCTTTGCTGACATCCTCTCTTCCTCGCCTTTCAGTTTAATTTGAGTTTTTTTGAAATTATTTAATTTCTCGTGAGAATAATATCGATCGATCCTCCCACTCCTTACAAAGAAAAATTAAATCGTTCGACTCTCAATTCTCTCATCTACTTTGGTGATATTCACACAAAGTAGGAATATAATTTTTCACTTCACTAGGTGCGGTTATCTAAAAACGTTTCTATCTAATTATCTCAGAAATAAAAACTAGAGAAATTAAAAAAAAAAAAAATACTGAAGCTTGGGAACTTGAAAAGTGGTCTAGCGCCTGCAGGGGCGGAAACACAATCGGGCTTTACGTCCAGTTTTAGGTTTAGAGATTGAATATATTATTATATTGCCAAAGGTAAGAAGGAATAATTCAAAAAAGAAGAATGCAGCTAAATTTTATTTCATACTTAATCACGTTTTAACATTTCGGTTCAGGATTGAAGTCAAAATCTGAACTCCAGAAGATGGTCCAAACCCGAACCGAAACGTTAG
>JAKCPI010028493.1:0-13913 GCA_023213315.1 Euborellia annulipes | reverse complement strand
TTAGAATCGCGTCGCTAATCCTTTATTATTTTTTTTTTCTGTTTAAAAAAATACACTTTTTTTCTCATTCACTCACACACACACACATGCGCAGTCTTTTCGGCGGTAACTTATGTCATATAAGACTTTAAGACCGTTATTTATGAATATATATATATTTGGGGTCCAGACATTCTTTATTTAAGCCATTTGGTATCCAAATGGCTTAAATAAAATCATCGGACAGCCCGCGATCCTTGGTATAGAAAACAGGTGGGCCCGGGCCTCCTTTTATGAGGATTAGCAATTCTGGATTTTTGCGATTCTTTTCAAAGGATTTCTATTTATTTAAAACTTTATTTTTTTCAAATTAGCATCTCTGGTCAGAGCATTCGTTAATTTTAGTTAGAATTGGACCAAAACTTGTATTTTCCCTATAAAAAATTCATATCATTTTACCTTTTTTGAAATTTTTTTCTCCTTCAAGTTGACCTTTTTTTTTTTATGAAACCGAAACTACGGCCGAAACCAGGATTTTTGGCCTAAACCGAATATTTCGGTCGGTTCCTAATTTTAGTTCGTACAGCGTTGGAACAGCGATCCCTTTTCAAAAATCAGATCGGATCGTCTGAACTTGCTGGATCGGATCGCTAATGCTTTGGCAGGAGCGGGATCGAATTAGTAGATCGTATCGTACGAACTGGTCGGATCTCCGGATCGGATCGCTAATCCTTTTTTAAAGGATTTTGCCCAGGCCTTCTAATTTACAGGACAATGGAGAAATTTTTAGATGAATATTAATTTTTTCTTAATATTTTTTTTTTCAATCAATTCTACAGTATATAATTTTGTATATTTCAGAATCTCAGCTTTCTGCATTTTCCATAGACTAAATTATATTACACAATTAATTTCTTAAAAAAAAAACCAAAAAAAAAACAATCTTCTCAAGATCTTGTATTTTAATTGCTCACTTAAAATATGCCTAACTAGTTGTTAATTACCCCCCCCCCCCTTTCTATTTAACTTCTTGAGTGAAAAATCTTTCCAAACCGCCCTCTTTCATTATTATTATTATTATTACGACTTATAATCTCTCGTTATTTTGATTAATCGTCAAACGAGAGACGTTTATTATATATGTTCTATATAAAATCATAAAAAATGAAAAATGGTCTGCGTGATTATATTTGACAGAGAGAGAGAGAGAGAGGAAGGATGCTACTGCTGCTGCTGTTACTGTTACGGCCCTTCAACCAACAACCTCTCCGCCTAATTGAGTATTCGGCGGATTACAAATTAGCCATCCAAGGGACAAATGGAATGCATGTAGCCACAACCTCCGGGGATTCATCCCCATCCCAATGCAATTCATAAATCAATCTCAGGATTCATTTAACCGCAATCAACCCGTTCCGTTACGTCTTAGAGAGAGAGAGAGAAAAATAAATTATTCAAATATGATTTTTAAAATAATAAAGAATGTATATTAAAACAAAAATTAAAATATCTGGAAAAAATGAGACAAACCCTAGGATATAGTTTTTCAACCTTATTTTCCTCACCGCCCTCTTTGAGAATGTTTTTTTTCTTTCGATTTTCTCAAAATTCGCTCAAATAATTTTGATTAAAATTCAAAAATCAATTATTTTTTAGATGTTGTAGAACAAAAATAGCTAGGAAGTTGAAATTTTATATTTAAGTTAGGATATATGTCGACACAAAAAATTTGGTGTGACAAGCACAGAACACAACTTTCGATTACCGAAGGTAAATGAAAGTTTGCGCTGTGCACCACACCAGACTTTTGGAACGAATTTCTTTAACGTGGCTTACGCATGGTAAAATGTGAGAAAATGTAGTATAACAAAAACGCGTTCCTAACAAAAATGCGTTCCCAGCCCCCGAGCGAAGGCGGAGGAAGGCGAGATTGGCTGAAGTCTTGGCGAGGCCACGCCCACCTTTTTCTTATTTCTTTCTATTTACCGTTGGCGGGAAATTGCTCGCCGAAGAAGAGCAAGAGGTTCCAGCTCTTTGGCTAGAAGGAAGGCGGGCTTTCGGTCTATTTAAATAATATAATATTAAACTATATTCTGAGTTGAAGAAAAGAACGTGAGGAACTTCGTTCCTACGACCCCACACATTTGCTTTTTTCTATTTATATTTATGTCTTTTAATAATATTTTAAAATGTTTGTTATTTGCATTGACAACAACTAAGCAAGCAATAAAGCGTAAAAAAACAAAACAAAAAAACAAATGCAGTGGTTTGTTGTTGTTGTTGTTTTCCATTTGGTGAAATTGTTCCATTGCATAAAATTAATCCTGGCTAATGGCTATAGACTGGATGGATTACCCTGGTAAGCCAAGACCATTGGATATCGATATCCGGCCTTGACTCCTCTCTCGTTCGGAATTATTTCCGTCTGTCTATATTAGTCACTGTTTAGACATGAGAGACTGATTGAATCGGCATCTCTCCCACTACCTCAATTAATTCGTCACGCTTACAACTCTCTTGACTTTTTAATTAGAACAACAACAAACACTTTTACAATTAGAAAGTTCGAATGTTAACAATAATGTTATAAATAATCTGATGTGACTGATCGCACAGCACACAACAATTACCTTCGGTAATCGAAAGTTGTGTTCTATATATTTATATTTTGTTACCATGGCAACCATTTCTCCTATCATTCCTATGAAGTAAAGTGTACTTCAAAAGATTTCAATGGCAAAATGAGAATATACATTTTTTTTTTTTAAATCACTTTTTTCTATATTCTCACTCACACACACATACACACAGTCTTTTCGACAACTGCCTAAGTCGAAGGCCATTTAAGACTTTAAACGATAAGCGTTATTAAGGAATATATCAATTGGAGGTCCAAGCATTTTTATTTAAGCCATTTGAATGGCTTCTAAAATCATCGGACTGCCTGGAGTCCGAACCCGTGACCCTTGGTTTACAAGGTAGGCGGTCTACCAACTACACCAAGCCCGAGGGTAATATATATTTTAAAAAGCATCTAAAAAATAATTGATTGACCAAAATGGTTAGAGCAAATTTTGAGAAAATCTATAAAAACTGAAAAAGTACATCAGTAAAGTACCAGTAATCCTTAGCCGATGTGAGTGTAATTTCTTGAAATACTTGCGACATAAGTAGGCTATTTGGCTTAATTGGAAAACTTTTCGTTTTTGAGTAATTCCTTTAAGCCACATTTTTTGATATTTCACTTGAAATGCATTTAAATTATTGTGAAAAAATTCTAAATTTTCCGAATGTATATTCTAGTAAAAATATCAAAATATTTACCTAAATTTCTCCGAAAGAGATTTTATTGCTTTTAAATGCCCGTTTTATCGCTTTTCTTAAAATTGCCAGTAAAACAGAGGGTTTCCCTTTTAGCTTGAATTCAATTCAATTTCACAATAATTTGAATTAATTTCAAGTGAAATATCAAAAATGTGGGTTAAATGAAATAACTCAAAAACGAAAGAAGTTTTGATACCCAAATTTTATTCTTAAGCTAAATAACTATGTCGCAAGCATGGGCAGGAATTTCATTTCAATCGACCAATGAGTACTAGTACTTTACTAATGTACTTTTTCATTCAAGTGTTTATTTTCATCCTCCATAATAAACCAGCTGATCTCTGCCAAAGATTTAGTTCAAATAAAAAAGAATTCAAGTCAAAGTTAAATGAATATTGTTGAAGCTCTCATAACAAGTAATTCTGAGAAATAAAATCGCCTATTCTCTTTGAAGTCCACCTAAACTCTATTTTATTTCCAAATAACCATCGTCACTGATTTGTTCAGTTAAAAAAAAAAAAACTTTTACAAAACCGGACAAAAAAAAATATAAAAGGACGAACGAAAGCAAAAAGTATGTCCTATTTGATCTCTCTCCTCCCCTTTTATTACGTCATAACTGCTTTGACTTAAGCCCTACGCTTAATATATAAATCTTACTTATTATTACGTATATTATAGCCTTAAAAAAAATAAAAGAAAAATCTTACAAAAGAGGAAATAAATATTTAATGAAGAAAGTAGAAAAAGAATCAATGAATATACCGTTAAATAAATAAATAGAGCGAAATTATATTTTCATTTCACTTAAGGTGCGCGTCTCGGGGTGCTAATTTTGAGAGATTCCAGTGGCCACAATTTTGAAGCTATCGACCTCAAATTTTTTTTTAATTAAAGCTATTTAAAATATCTACAACTTATAGAAGCCCTTTTTTGATTTTCGAAAAAATAAATTTTTTTTAGATTAATCGCATTAAATAAAAGATATTTTTAAAAAATTCGCTCTATATCTTAGAGATAATTAAATTAGAAACCATTGTGTTAAAAAATAATTAATTTTTTACCCTTAATTAATTAGCTGGAATCTTGCAAATGAAATGGAATAAATCCCTTGTATTCCTATGGGAAAAACTAACGCCATCTCTTGCCGCCTAGAGTAACTCGGTAGTGAATGATCTTCTAACGGCCTTTCGAGACGCGCCTTTCTGGTCTAGATGATATTACTCCCCGTCTTTCCACGCTGTTTACGAAAGGTTAAAAATAGTATTAAATTCCAATATTGATATAATTTGTTTTTGTAAGTGAGAATTAAAGAGAGTAGATTTTAATATTAACACCCTCCAGCCGAATAGGCAATCACCTTTCGGTGGACCTATGCTCGAGCGCATAGTCTTGATTTTTTTTCCGAAAGGACTAATGAAATTTGATCAATGTTAACATCCATATCAGTCGTCTTCGACGAAGGGCGCGAGTTTGTATGAGAGTGGCCTGAGGGATGAGTGTACCAAGTTTCGCGTGGTCTCCTCCTTTGAGTTTATTTTCTCGTAACCTAATTGAGGAACTGTTAGATCAGGACAGGTGTATTTCTGAAGTGAGGAATGAAATTCTTCGATTGTTGAAAAAAAAAGAGAAAATTTAATAATGAATTACTTGTTGGCATAATTGTATGGGTCTGCGTCTGGAAAAGCTATTTGAACTAGCAAATTTTGGCCGAGTTAATCTGTAGGATTCTGCTGAGATTTGGCATCTAATAGGTAGACCATTGGAGGAGTTTGGCCGGAAGCTGGTGGGAGCAGACTTTGAATTTGTCAATAGGTCTGTGTTCAGCTCTTACTATAAAAGTGTATGCCTCCTTCCACAGGCTGATACCGGCCCCCAGAGGTACCTTAGATGGGACGCCCTTTCTTGAGATTGTGCGCTCAAATGAGAATGGCGGGGAAATATGCGATCAAATTAACCCTAAACAAAATCACATATTTAGTGGACCAGAAGCGGGTTTGGCCGCTATGCAACATGCAAGAGAACGAAACGTCTCATATATTCCTGAATTGTCCAGGCTATGAAAAACTAAGAAGGCAGTGCCTCTCTGGAGCCTCACTTGCCGGCGGAATGCAGGATATTATTGGGGAGGCTCGCTCGGCTAGAGATATCAAGAACTTGTACAGTTTTATGGATGGCGCGATAAAGCTACACTCTAATATTTGTTTATTCTTTATCGAATTGTATTTAATTACTATAATAAATAATAATAATAATAATAGTGGTTGATTCGTTAATCTTGTTATTGATTTATCCAATTTAATAATAAAAATGCATCATTGACAATTTTGCTCTCCTGGGTTTTTGTAGACTCTGACTTTTGTTATTGCTCTCTCTGTACACTTATTCTTGTTTTGTTAGTGAAAAGAAAGAGAGTCCAATGTTCGCGAGTTCAATCAACTTGCTTCTGACCATATCTTTGTCTGGCTTTTGGTCAATTTTGAGCCTATTGCAGGTCGTTGAGGTCTAAGCTCTTGCTCAATGCAAACTTCACCTGAGAGTACGCGAACTTACAACCACCCCCGAATTTTCGTATGTTACCACTTAACCAAAGTTTCCATCAGTTTGAACAGTTTGAAGATTGTTCAAAAGCCTGTATGATAATTTTTTAAATCCAGAGAGTCTTTTTTTTTAAATTAGATTTATTTAATTTCATGAGAGAGATTTGAGAGGCGAAAAAAAAACCAATTAAATTTCTAATAAATTACTTCTTTAATTAATCTCATAAAAAATCCCATTTCTTATTTTAATTTAATAAAAAAATTATTTTCAAAGCCCTCTTGAAACTCTTTCTAATCCAAATTATCTGGAAACAGCCTAAGGACGATTCTTGTTATTTAACATCCCACCTACGCGTAATATGGACACCAGTTGGTATTTAAAAAAATGTGCCTGTATCGTTAATAACATGTTAAAAAAATAACACACGAATGAGTGGGCAAGCTACTTCCAAATTGAATATTTTTTAGACAATTATCAATTCATCGTTGTAAGTTGGGATCACTTTTAATCCTCTTAAAAACCCGCTGTTTCCTGTTACCTCCTCTATAATCTATCATATGCCTATGATAGTAATGTTCTCGAAAAGCGCCTAATCTAACTAATATCTATAACCCCTTCTATAACATCCTGCTGTAAACAGGCCCATTTACCTGGCTTAAAACCCGAGGGTATAACAAAGATCTTATAGGCCTACATCCGGAATGCCTGATCGGATAAATAAAATTATTAATATAATAATAGTATAATAAAATATTTTGCAGGCTCATGTATTCAATCAAATCCCTCTCGTAGAGACAATGTTTCAATATTTATGGTGATTTATGTGAACGCGGGCTAGTGACAAGAAAATTTTCGGACTTTTCCAGAAGTTTATACTTTTTTTTAACGGAATAAATAAACATTGATTTGTAAACTCCTCCCACACTACTTTGGCTTCTAGTAATTAAAAAAATAACCATAATTTCTTTTAATAGGTCTACTTAGTTGTCCAAAATACTGTATATATTCCTAGAGGCGAATCTTTTTGAGATTTGCACCAGAATTAAGTTTAAAAATTTTTAATTTAAAACTAAGCATCTTTAAAATTCAATTGGCTTAACGGCGTAATGGTAAAATGGGAGAGGTTTGACTATTTAAAAATTTTTAGTAAGCCTATTTCCTCCTTCAGGGTTTTTAGGTGAGTTTTTGTGAGTAGTAATCGTGGGTCAGTTAAAAAGCTTGCGTGGGTCAATGTCTGACCTACGGATTATAGGTTCCCCATTATTATCCCTGGGCTTAATAGCGACTTTTAAAAATTTCAATTTTTCTATGAGGATGCGTTACAAGGGCAGTTAAGGCGAAAAATAAAACAAAAATCCATTTTTTGTCGACGGTTCGAGTGCGGATCGCACTCTTCATCAGGACAAAAATGATGTCAAGTCGTCAAGTTATTTGACATGGCAGTGTAGCAACGTTTTAACCAATTTATATTTAGGGGAGAGGGCGGGACATTGGGACACGAGGCACATTGGGACATTCGAATTTTAGCTCTACTAAATGTGCCCATTTTATTATAGAAAATATTTTCTTAATAAAATGGGTACTTAATGCACCCTAACGGTCAAAAAGTACAACTCAAACTTTATATTTAGTAGAGCTAAAATTCGAATGTCCCAATGTGCCTCGTGTTCCAATGTCCCGCCCTCTCCCCTACTTGAAGACTCTAGTATTTCGAGGTCGCCCTTGGCTGCCCTTGTACCGCACCCTCATATCATAATATCCAGCCATCAAGAAACAACTAGTAGAAGTTATTTTCTCCATATCCATTACCTCAAGAAACAACTAGTTTCAATTTTTCATTTATTAAAAAAAATTCCGTCAAGTTTTAAGAAATAATTAAAATTAAAGAATAGTAGAATTGCTAGGTTTTCATCGCTTAGTCCCCCACATCATGTGGGTACGTGAATGGCCACCAAGAGCTGCCCGAGCTGGGACAGGCAGTTCTTCAGTTGTATATCGACGCTCTCAGTAGAAAAGTGTTTAACGCCACGTTTTTTCGAAAATCAATTTTTTGTATTTTCTGTTGAAAAATATCATTCTCCTTATGCCCTGAACTGGGTTAGAGCGTAATTCAAATTTTTCCTGTCCCAGCTCGGGCAGCTCGTGGTGGCCATTCACGTACCCACATGATGTGGGGGACTAAGCGAAAATTTTTCGAAAAGTTGCATCACGAAAAGTGTTTAACAATGGCTCTAACAATGACAATGAAATGTTTTTTGACTCTCCTGAAAAATAAACAAAAATGGAGTTAGGCACTTTTCTAATTTAAACGTCGATATGATTTTCATTGTAATATTACAATACATTTTAAACTCTGTAATCATTGTAATAATGGCATACTTCCATACATTATAAAATTTTAGAAGGAAGATAAATAAATAATTTTATGGTGTGTTCACATGAAGGATGGCCTTTTCCAAAATCAATATATTTTTGATACTATGGCAGGTTACCAACTTTCATAATGCACTGATATAATTTTACGTCTATCCATTATTATATAGGAACCATCCAAATATTCGGTTTAGGTTCGGAAAATGATCAGGCCAGTATCGGAAAAAAAATCAATAGATTCAATAGCCTATTAATTACACATAGATTTTCACTAAGTACACATAAATAAAATTTCTAAATTTGCCATAAGAGCGATCACTAGTACTTCACTATCACGTCACACCAATATAAAAAATAATTAGAGACCGGACAAAAATTAGCATACTAAAGTGGAAAAAAAGTGCTTAAAACAGCATAAAAAAATTGAATAAAAAGATTGTTAAATAAGCATAAAAGTTGAAAAAAAGCATCTCAAAAGCAATTTTTACTCGTACCAATGGCGTATACAAATTTTTTTTATAGAGAAACTACAATTTATTCCGCCCCGCGAAAATTACGGTTTTTGCGGAACCAAATTTTTCACCCTGCGGGGTTTTCGGAAAATTTTTGGGGAGGGCGCCCCCCTTATAAAGGTCCCTGGTGTATGCGTGTGTGAATGGGAAAAAGTTTTTTAATAAAAAAAAAAAAAAATTACAAATATCCGTAAAATAAGTTCAAATAAGCACGAAAGGGAAAAAAGGCATGAAAACTCAAAAAAAGCAAACAATAAGCATTAAAAATGCAATCTCAATTGCACTTAGATTTTCACTAAGTACACATAGAAATTAAATATCTAATGGTTGCCTATAAAAGCGAGCACTAAGCATTTCGCTATCAAATCCGGCCATCTAAATAATAATGAATGACCTGTCCGAATATCTTTATCTATATCTCTACAAAATCGAACTGTTATTTAAATATTATAACGAAATAGAAAATAAATAAAATAATACACACTCTCATAAGATTAATGTTCAAATTAATTGACTTTTATTTTAATGAATTTTATATTCGGGCCACTTCATTTCAAGAAGAAGTTCATTTACGATTCTAGTGAAATATTATCATCTAGAAATAAAAAAAAAGTGATAGTCATTTCTTTAATTACTTTTTCTTATTGAAGTTTGAATTATTCATTTGGTTAAGATTAAAAAAAAGAGAGAAATTCAATTTATCTTGTTTAGATTGGTTTATATTTATAGGACTGGATAATAAATAGGACTAAGAAACAGATGATTAAAAAAAAATGTTTGTTTTCGCACGTTATCCTTTGCTTTGTATTATTTTTTTTGAAAATAAATAAATAAATAAATAAAACTGCTAAAGAAAGAAATATAATTTAAGAATGAATTGACTTTAAAATGAATAACACGCATTTACTGGAAAGTAGGCAACCCAATTGGCATGGGCGTAACTAGGGGTGGCCTGCCTCCCCCCCCAAAGAAAACTCCTTGACTTGCCCCAAGAAAAATTGGGAATATATGGGGCTTTCCAGGCCCACCGGAGGATAGCTGGTCCCATGCCCCCCCCCCTGCCCCAGCCAAATTCTTTAGCTACGCCCATGCCAATTGGCCAACTCGTTAATGATGGTTTCAGTCAATAAAACAATTTTTTTTTTTCAAGTCCACATTTCGATTGCTCTCTTCAGGAAATTGTCAATGTATTAAGTTATTATCCATAAATGTTTTATTTAAATATTGTAAAGAAGAAATATATTTTTCCATATGGCTGTGTGTAGCGCAATATGATTGTTGCTGAGTTCTATTTGTTGGAATATTTTATCGAAAATACTTATGGAAGATCAAATTATTCTTCTTTATAATTTTATAACATTTTCATTCATTGAAATCATATTGGATGGGAGTTTGTGGCGTTTTACGAAACATCTGTTGCTTGTACTGAGGATAATCCCATCTCACTGGGATCGAAATATTTACAAATAAACGGCTAATACGCAAAGTTATTTAATTTTTAGCGGACGGTTTATAGAATAATTTGAAGACCTCTTATATATTTCTCCAACTATTAACAAGAACATTAGTAATTAAATGGAGCCACTTGAAGAAATTAGATGCAAAATTACAGCTGTTCGACACGATCGTTACTTCTGTGGTATTTCGTATAGGGAAACATGAACGAAGAGAAAATAGAAGTGCTACACAGTATATTCATGAAGCGGATTCTAGACCTGCAAAGAAACACACCAGGATATATTTGGAGGATGGTAGAGGAAGCTGGACGAACGAGCTGGCAACAAAAAGATTAATTCTGATTTTGAGAATAATCGGAATGACGGAAGAGGGCAAAAAATTTGTCTAAAAGAGCTGATAAAAAGAAAAGGAAATAGAGAATTTAGAAGATGGATGGAAGAAATGGAGAAGATTGGCAGAGAAGAAGGAAGACCTAACATATAAGAAGACAGTTCTAAATGGAAATAATAACCTAAGAATCACAATCTAAGAAGGTGCTCCGAAACACTAAGGACAAACTGGACAATGAGATTAAACAGGCATGGACAACAATAGATATCTTTGGGAGTTTCATTGATTTAGAGACTCTCTTTCCTGCCATTGTTTAAATATACCAATCACAGCCACTTCCACACTCGAGAAAAACAATAGATAATTCCACATATAACCTCACCTACAAATACCTAAAAAAGACCCTAGGAACTGAAAATTATCTGTTGGATAAGGGAATAGCAGAAAGAGAAAAAAACAATATGGGCTAGAATAAGATGCGGAAAAGACATCAAAAAATATGGATCACATACAAGGAAGAAGCATCAGTGCTCCACTTCCTGGAATGCGAGGTACTGAGAGAAAGGATGAAGAAAGAATGGTGGGGTTGACTGGAAAAAAGAGGACATGGATAGAAGACGAAGAAAACTTGTAAGACCCTGGAAATAAAAGTCCGGACAAAAAGTGGTGTGAGTTCTGGAGACTGATAAGAGAACTGAATTAAGCATGAACACAAATTATATAATCTGTAAATTAAATTAAAATGTATTAATTTAAGAAAAATGTATAAGAAATGATGGACGCTCGAAGAAAATTTCATTTCAATAACTCATTCTTTAAAGGTGGCTAGACACGTAACTGCAAACTTGACAAGCATGGATTTTTGTACCAGCATGCACAAATTCCCTTTGGCACAAGCATGCTTGTGCAAGAAACAGCTTATGCCAAAAATTAACCGACAAATGTCAAACTCGGAAGGTTATTTATTCGAAGATAACAAGAAATCCTCACTTGCTTTAAACAGAGATACAATAAATATTAATATTAAAATTAAAATGTATATTAAATAAATATCAAATGTCAAGAGGTCTATAAAATGGCGGAGAGTTTTGCTTGCTTGTGCATGATTAAACTTCAATCGAGCATCAAGCGGTTTGAACAATTGAAATGCTTGCGCAAAATTCTCCTACAGACGCTACAGTTTGCTTGTACAAAAAGATTGAAAGTGCATGCTTGTCAAGTTTGCAGTTACGTGTGTAGCCGCCTTAAGCTAAAAAAAAAAGAAATATTAAGTTGTCAGAGTCACGACTTGACACATTAAGAGAAAAATTAACCTGCTTTTGTTTTGTATCTCTATGTTGGAATGAGACGTTCTGGTTCCGGCCAACGAATTTTCCTATAAAAATTGATTTTTCTTTCTCTCTTTTGCTAGGAATAATCCAAAAACCCTTTAAGCCCAGAAAGTCCCTCGACTAAACACGAAATGGCCCCTAAAAGGCTTCTTATCCCTTTCCTTGTCTGCATTACACGCGTATTCGCCCAAGGATAAATAGAAAGGAAGTGTTTATCGTCTTCTTTGCCGGATATTTTTTAAAATAGAATTTCCTTTATATAAAATTTTACTTGAGATGGATGTTTTTTACTTTTTTTTCTTTTTTTGCTAAATTTACTGGTGTTAATTCAAGCTCATGATTTGTATCTAGAAATCACGAATGACGGGCCCTTCTTTAAAATACATACTTAATATATACTTATTCTCTACAAAACTCCTGTTTCAACTTAGAGAATTTAAATCTAATTAATTTTATTTGATTATGAGATTTCTCTTTGATAATTCTTTTGGACACTGTTTTTTCGTGTCGACATATATTTAGTTTACGCCGATATATTAATATTCAATATGTAAAATGTATAAGAATGGCAAAATATTTATATTTTATAAATAAGAAATTATATATAATATTTAAGATATTATATATATCGCGTAGATAAGCCGCGAAACGGAAATTTATATAATTAGATATTACTTCATGTACCCGAAAAAAGATCTAAGGGGGTGCCGCCGGGAGTTGAACCACGGATCCACCGATTTGCGCTCAGTGTGCCCTTACCTTTTTTCGGGTACATGAAGTAATATCTAATTATATAAATTTATATTTTGTTACCATGGCAACCATTTCTCCTATCTTTTCTATGGAGGACAAGAGTAAAGTGGTCTTCAGAAGATTTCAATGGCAAAATGAGAATATAAATTTTAAAGAGCATCTAAAAAATAATGGATTTTTGCATTTTAATCAAAATCGTTGGAGCGAATTTTGAGAAAATCGAAAAACTGAAAAAGTACATCAGTAAAGTACTAGTACTCTTTGGTCGATTTTGTTTAAAAGCTTATTTTCACAGTCTAGGAGGGTACAAAACATAAATATAAAATTTCAACCTCGTAGCTCAATTCCTTCATTCTTAAAATTGAACACCCACCCAAAAACACACCCACAGACAGACCATGACGCGAAAACCACTTTTTGGACTCAGGGGACCTCAAAACGTGTATATTCATCAAAATCTCGACATCGAATTTTTGACATGAAACCAATACTTTTTCTCTATATATATTAACATATATATATTATAGAGGGGTAAGAGAAAGTATAAATAAAGTTGATATATACTGTAGAACCGGGCAAAATACTCTGACCTAAGTATTTAGTCAGAGAGGGAAATTTAAAACTTTAAAATTTCGTAATTGCTCAGCGAAGGCAAAATTTCCAAACAGTGAGCAAGAATAATCGCCGAAGGCAAACAAGGAGGTCCAGGGGGCGCAACCGAAGGCGGGCTTTTCCACTTGTAATGATAACTGTGAAATCCAAAATACCAAAATTAGCCCGTCCCTTTGAAAATTGAAATTTTGTACATATTATCTCCACGCATTCAAAATTCACTCCTCCATATTTGATTCGGTATCACCACACAGACAACCTTATTTTGTACAAATTCCAGTATTTGACGGCCGGCCCTATTTAGATTATAGATTATTGTGTTTTTTTTTTTTTTTATTTCGCCCGTTTAGCCACGTGCCATTGGGCCAAAATGTTTACAAAATAGATACATAAAAATTAACATACACCATACAAAATTAATACAATATAAAACAGAACGCAAGTAAAGTTAATACAATAAAAATACAAAACAAAAACAAAATTAATACAATAACAAAACAAAACAAAAGCCAAATCGAGAAAGAGGGATTAGCGTTAGTATATGTGTTAAAGAAATTGTATATGGAAGACATTTTACGTTACTTACGGATCATAAACCGCTGTTATCTATATTCGGTTCAAAAAAAGGAATACGCGTTTATACACAAAGTAGATTACAACGGTGGGCTACAATAATGCTAAATTATGATTTTACTATTGA
>JAKCPI010028492.1:0-10864 GCA_023213315.1 Euborellia annulipes | reverse complement strand
AAAACCCCCTTTGAGAAACCAAGAAACGTTTTTAAGGGAGCTGCGCGTTTATGTTTAAAATTTATAAAATCTCTGAATTAAAAAGATTAAAGAGCTTTTTTCTCTTTTTTTCTTACTTATAACTCCTTGGCATATACATATTAATCAAGTATAAATATTTATTATATTTTGATATTTGAATAAAAAAAAAAGATCATTTATAAATAATAAAAAATAACAGGCAGCTTACGAAATTACAATTTTTGCCTAGACTCTATTACGAAGGGAAATTATCTGACAAATAACATAAAAACGAAAAAATCGAAATACTCCCAGAGTATTGTTGACAGGTAAAAATACATCTCTTAGGGACCAGCAGGGAGGAAAGAGAGTCAGGACAATCGTTGTGATAAAGCGATGTCAAGTGCAGCGAAACCTCGGATGGGTGGCTCTAAGCATGGAAGCGTAAGCATCGGTATATTTATCTGAAAAAATCTAGTGTGGCCAGAATGGTGCAACAACTTTCTCTAACCTTCGGCAATCGAAAGTTGTGTTCTGTGCTTGTCACACCAGATTTTTTTGCATTAAATACGGTGGTTAAATATGAAAGGCTCCACCTGAACATGACATTAATTTTTAACACTATTGACTAAATGCCAACTAAACGCTTTGGCTTTAATGTTTTTGATTGCAGAATAGCAATTTGAGGCAAGATGGTGTTAAAATGAATTAACGTTAAGAGGTAACGTTTTTTGCTTACAGAGCAGTGGTTCTCAACCGGTGCGCCTCCCGGCACTCAAGGGTGCCCCGGAGAGTGGCCAAGGGGAGCCGCGATAAACCAGAAAAAAACAACAGAGGTGGAACAAAAAAGTCTTGCAAAAATCTGGTCTGGTAAAAATGATTTTAACGCAAGGGGGAAACATTTCCCGGAGTGGGGAAAATTCCTAGCTTTGCTAAAAAAAGAAAAAGGTCAGTCAAATGATTTAGACGGAAGGGGGAACAATTTTCCTGAGGGCAGCAAAAGCATCGTTTTGCTGGGGGAAAAAGTAAGGGTGCCCCCAGTGTGTAATGTTATTCCCAACGCACCTTTGGGGTGCCGTGGACTTTTTTTGTTTTTTATTTTAAAAAAAAACATTCACACTTTTTTCTCACTCACATTCACACAGTCTTTTCGGCAACTTAGGCCATTTAAGACTTTGACGATAACCGTTGTAGAGAATATATCTATTGTGGGGTTCAGAGGGTTTTCTACTTAAGCCATCTGGTATCCAAATGGCTTAAATAAAATCATCGGACTGCCTCCGTCCGAACCCGCGGACGTTTGGTATAGGAGGTAGGAACGCTACCTACTACGCCAAACTCAGGGGCAATGCCGTGGACTTCAAAAAGATTGGAAAACATTGGCTTAGAGAAAAGACCAGAATATTAGCGAATAATTGTATTAGTCAGGGTCGGCTCTACGTGTAAGCACAGGATGCGTCGCATCGGGGCGCTTCCATATAAGGGCTTCAAAAATTTTCCGCGGGGTGGGAAACTTAAGTTCTTAAAAAAAAAAATATTCCCCAGAAAAATCTTTGAGTTCAGGCCATCCCCCCCAGAAAAAAATTTTTATATACGCCCCTGGCTGTAAGACATCATTTACTGGTTGTAAGACATCATTTACTGTTCTGCATCAGGACGTCAAAATCCTAGAGCCGACCCTGGTATTAGTGGATTAATTATTCATCTGTTTTTACTTTCTCTTACCTCTATATATATGTTAATATATATATAGAGAGAAAGTATTGGATTCATGTCAAAAATTCGATGTCGAGATTTTTGATGGATATTCACGTTTTAAGGTCCCCTGAATCCAAAAAAAGTGGTTTTCGCGACATGGTCTGTCTGTGTGTCTGTGTGTGTGTCTGTCTGTGAACAAAATATCTCAAGAACGAAAAGAGCTAGGAGGTTGAAATTGTATATTTAAGTTAGGCACCCCCATGGGACGTGACACGAAGCTTTTGAACAAAATCAGCCAAAGAGTACTAGTACTTTACTGATGCACTTTTTCAGTTTTTTTCGATAAATTGTACATCTTGAATTCAATTCTACCCTACTGTCGGGAACTAAATATATGTCGACACAAAAAATCTGGTGAGACAAGCACAGTACACAACTTTCGATTACCGAAGGTAAGAGAAAGTTGTGTGCTGTGCGTCAGTCACACCAGATTTTTATTTTTCCGCTTAAACGAACGACATGATGAGCATTCCAAATATCATAATAGATAATTTCCCTAGCAGTATCCTTTGAGATATTACGTTTATTGAAAATTTCATTAATGATTAAAGCAATCTATCTTTCAATGCAATCTGATTAAATTACACATTTCCAAAAGATATAGGCTACCACGTATATTTGGATTTAATATCGGAGAATGTTTCTTTTTTTCTTGAAATAGATAGATGAAAGGCAAGTGAGAGTTCTTTCATATCTCTCTGGTCATTAGATTAATTGATAACTGAATGTAATAACTTTGAAAATGAACTTTGGGAAATGGCAGAGGAGATTCTCTCTCTCTCTCTCTCTCGAGTGGTTCTATCTCTTCCTACTACTGTATAGACAGGCAACAACGTTTTGTCGTTAATCGCATTGCGGCCTCCTCATGTTAAATTCACCTCCCTGTTGTGGGGGCCCTCTCAAGAACAACGCGACAGGATTAGGTTAAGTGAAATGTGGAGGAGTATAGAAGCATCGCACTGACGACGACAACGAGGAGGGAGTTAATATCAAAATCTCCTCAGTTAATAATTGAACAACCCAAGCCAGCCAGGCCACTTGCAAGGTGTACTCCTTTTTATCATTAATTATTCACGTCTAAGACAGAGAGAGCTCTTTTTAATCCATCTTGATGACGTCGATTCTTCGATTAACGCTCGCTCTCTTCTTAATGGAGCTTAATGAACTATCGTCTCTTTCCTTTCTAAATTTACATTAAAATGATATCATACAATCCCTTATTATCTATCAACGAATATAATAATTTAGAGAAATTGCTTTGTCTTTATTTTATAAAGAAAAGAAATTTCTTTTTTTTTTTTAGGCGTTTAAATGGAATGAATTTTCTTCCTAATAATTTATTAATTAACTAGCCGCGCCGCCCGCCTTCGGCGGGCTTCGCGTCCCAGCGGGGGCTACGCCCCCTGGACCCCCAGCCACTGGCTCGGGCCGCCTGCGGCGGACCCTCGCCTTTTCTTAATTATAATAAAAAGAAAATTATTATTACTACGTATTCCAATCCAGTGCCTGCTTGAAGATTTGTTTACATTCAAAGAATATACAACTGCAAAGAATACTTAAATATTTCTCTATACATTTCCTATGGGAGAAATCGTAACTTTATGAATTAATAACTCAAAAAGTTATGGAAATTTCGGGACCCGAGTATTTTTCCGGGACTCTCCATAACGACCTCTATAAGACTGCAAAATTTCGTTTCAAAATTCTAATGGGAAGTTGGTCAAACAGAGCGTGACAGACGGACAGACAGACGGACACTCCGTAATTATTATATATAGAAGATATTTAAATGCATTCAGGAAAAATCTTATGCTAAAATTCTCTAATGGGGTAGATTTTTTACTTTCTCTTACCTCTATATAAGGCAGTGGTTTACAAACTTTATGTTACCATGCCTCCCTTAAAAATATTTAATCATATGGCGCCTCCCCTTAAATAAGAATGCCTGGACCTCCCAATAGATATATTTTATTTATAAAACTTTAGCAAACATAAAGATGATGGAGAATATGACTGTTTAACTTGATAAGGATAGTGGATAGCAGCCAGGAAAAAATCAAATCAGACAAATACAAGAACAATTTTATCTGATTTTCCTTTATTTGATCGTCGACGTTTCGGACGCCAGTCGCGCCCTTTATCAAGGATTGGTTGTCCTGAGGAAGGGCGCGACTGGCGTCCGAAACGTCGACTAAAATAAAGGAAAATCAGATAAAAATTGTTCTTGTATTTGTCTGATTTGATTTTTCCTGGCTGCTATCCACTATCCTTATTTAGCAATCATTTGAAAAATTGCTCGCTGTGGCTAATATTCGCGCCTCCCCTTAGACTAGTCCGCGCCTCCCAAGGGAGGCCTCACAGTTTGAAAAACGCTGATATAAGGTAACTCGGGGGGAAGACGCAAGTCGAGGGAAGACGCTAGTTTGTCGATAGTACTTTTATGCGTCGATATATGGAAATACTGAGCCACTTGTTTGAAGAGTTTGGTCCGACTTTCGGTGTGGTTTGTGAATTTATCTGAATTAATCATCTTTATTCGGCGTTTTTTTGGATCTCGTGAGAATTTAACTTGATGAGTTCAAATTTATAATATTCCGATTCCAGTCGCGGATCCAGAGGAGTTTCTCGGGGGGGGGGGGGGGGGGGATATGGTGTGACTGGTCGCACAGCACACAATTTTTTCTTATTAACGGTAATTTAAAAGTGCATTCTGTAGTTGTTTACCATAATATATATACAAATCAAATTTTCAAGTATTAGTTTTTAAAATTTTATATTAAAAACACAATTTTTTTCCCAAAACAAAATATATATTTTTTTCAAATCTCGAGGGGGGGGGGGTAATTACCCCCTTTACCCCCCTGTATCCGTCCTTGTCCGATCCTCATATTTAAGTAATATAAGTGAGTTATGCAATATGTTAGACAAATGTTAGCCATAATACGGTAGAAATAAGCGTAGGTGGGCATCCTCCCCCTCTACTTGGGGGAAGACGCCACTTAGTTCAGAAACAAATGAGATGAACTTCAAAATTTGTTTTATTTTATTTTATAACAGTATATTATCGTATAAAATATAAATGCAATTAATAAATATTATTATAATTAATAATAAATAAATGCAATATAGGCTATATAATATGTTAATATACCGTATACTTTCTCTATGTATATGAAAGTAAGATATAAGGATTGGATGAAAAAAACAAATTATTTTTGTTATATTGTCAATATAAAAATAAATAAAGGGGAATAATTCCTTATACGATCGGATTATATGAGTTGTTTAAAACTATTAGAAATGAATTTGATAAACCCCAAAGACTGAAAATAATCCAGCTTATTTATATATATTATTAGAAGAGCTTTTTTTTTTCAAAATAATAGTTGTTTTTATAGCCAAGAGAGGGGGGAGGGGATGGAATCAACGTCCCTAAAGTAAATCGCATGTAGGAAAGAAGAGGAAGGAGGATGAGGTTGTTAATTTCTAAGTAGCTCGCTCAATTTTCCTCCCGACTTATAATTTCAAGGGTTTTTTCCTTCTTCTCCATCAAAAATAAGACAGTTTAATCCCGGTTCAATTGTTAAGCCCCCGGGATCGGCCCACAAATGAAACCGCCCGTATTTTATCATCATTTCTTGGCGGTCGGTCGCGAAAAGCGTCTCTGTCTTCGTTTTTTAGAAGACTTCCTTCTTTCTCTCTCTTAAATATTTAGCCTGCCTGGGAGAGACGAAGACGACGACGACGACGACTTTAAAGCCCAGGGAGCTTAAAAAAGAGATATCAAAATAAAAAGGGGTAAGATTTCTGACATTCTTATTGTCTTTTAAAGGAAAGAAAACGCGAAACACAACACACAAAAGGAATACGACGACGAAGACTTCATTCCCGTATTGGACGGACTTAAGCCCTTTTTCCAACGATACTAAAGGATGAGGCAAGACAATTTATCACCCCGCACAAATGTCTCTCTCTCTCTCTCTCTCTCTCCTCTCATTCTCCTTGGTTTATAAAAGCCCTGCGCGTTTTATTCGGTTAAAAAGCTTCCTCTTCTTTTATACCCCCGATCGTCCCGAATATATAGACTTCGATTTTTCAGCAAATTATAAATCCCCACCTCTCTCTTTCTCTTCATACAGACAAAACTCTCTCGACCTCATAAAATTTTCTTAAATTAAGAAGGATTAGTGGCATAAATTTACGAAAAAAAAAAAAAAAAACTTCATAGAGAGTTTCTCCATTAATCTAAATATAGAGAAAAAGCAAGAGAGCAATTTTTATAGACTATATTAATTTACTAGAGCTTTTAAAGATACGCTATTTGATATTAGTTTATTATGTTTTATGATGAGAATACAAAATTTAAATATAAATAGCCGATGTTTAATGATAATAATGAAATATTTTAGATGTTGGTAGGGACAGACTAATACGCGTTGTTTGTTTTTTATAAAGATGAATACATTAGCACCAAGGGCGGATACAAGGGGGTGGGGTAAAGGGGGTAATTATCCCCCCTGAGATTTGAAAAAAATACTTTTTTTCGAAAAAAAAAAATGTATTTTTAATGTAAAATTTTAAAAATTAATACTTAAAAATTTGATTTATATTTATATTCTGGCAATTCATCAACAATTCACAAATACAATTTTAGACATTTTTATATTCTTATTATTCATAGATTCTAGCTTTACCTTAATATTGTTTTTATATTGTTTTCATATTGCTTTAATATTGTATTTATATTGTTTTGGGTTTGTTTTGGTAATGGTATTGATTTTGCTTTTGTTTTGCTTTTGTTATTGTATTAATTTTGCTTTTGTTTTGTATTTTTATTGTATTAACTTTGCTTGCGTTCTGTTTTATATTGTATTAATTTTGTATGGTTTATGTTAATTTTTATGTATCTATTTTGTAAACATTTTGGCCCAATGGCGCGTAGCTAAACGGGCGAAATAAAAAAAAAAAAAAAAAAGTTAGGTACTTTCCCCGAGGCGAGAAAATAAGCTTTTAAATAAAATCGGCCAAAGAATACTAGAACTTTACTGATGGACAGTGAGCGCCACAATTAAGTAACCACCTGGGAGCTAGAGCCTTAAGAAAATGGTATAGTCAGTAGCGTATCCAGGTGGGGGCGCTCGCCCCTCACCCTCCGCCCCAGGCGCAAAAAGCTTTTGGCGCCCCTCGCGCATCCGGCTTCCCAAAATCTCCGGTTTTTTTTTTTTTTAATTTCATAATAAATTCATTTTTTATCACAAATTCAGAGAAAAATTATAAAAAAAAAGATCGAACCAGATTCGAATACTAAAAAAAAAAAGGTCGAACGAAAATCGGCGCCCCAGTTGAGCTTCGCCCCCTCCGCCCTCAAAGGCTAGTTACGCCGTTGGGTATAGTATCGGTATATGGTAGGCTTATATAGCGAAATGATTTTAATGAATGAGGCTAAAGGGAGCGGGCAGTCAAGTAGTTAGTCTCCACGAAATGAAACTCTCTATTGAGGAAACAGTTTCGGTTTTAATGAAATATAACCATCATCACGAGAGTGTGAGCTCAAATGACAAAGCATTGAGTCATATTGGGGAGTTGTCAGTATGACTTCTTTGTCATTTGAGCTCACACTCTCGTAATGATGGTTATATTTCATTAAAACCGAAACTGTTTCCTCAACAGAGAGTTTCATTTCGTGGAGACAAACTACCTGGCTGCCCGCTCCTTTAGCCTATTATTCATTAAAATTATTTCACTTTATAGGCCTACCATATACTATACCATTTTCTTAAGACTCTAGCTCCCAGGTGGGGACTTAATAGACGTAAAGAAGGTTCCTTCTCATACATTCTTCGAAAGGAGTAGGCTACATGCCGGGGTTGAGGGAGTCCCTCCTCAAACCAGGACATCCTCCTTAGCATAGAAGAATTTGGATATAAGGAACCGGGTGGAACCTGAAATAAGGATTAGTTCACTAGCTAGAGACGAAAGCAGGAAGAGGAGTTAGAAATAGGAAGTAATGCAACTTCAAGGGGTGCCTGTAGGTGGCTACGTCAGAGACCGGTTGGGTTTGAGGAGGGTGTTAAGCACTTCGGGCAAATAAAAGGGGATCCCGATAGGAATTACAAATAATAATAATTAAGGAAAATGTTTAACTCTCTTCGAGAAAAACGAAGAATTGTTCTCTATTTTTTCCATCTATAGAATAATTTTTAAAGATAAAATAAAAGCCTCTCTATTATTAAAATGAAACAAACAGATGAGTAATAAAAAGGGCGTTGGTTGTTAATTTATCTATTTGCGGTCAATGGGGTTATAGGAATCAAAAGATTTCCCATAATCACGTCGCAAATAAATGAAGAGAACAGAGAGAGAGAGAGAGAAAGAGAGCAAATAAGCCGAGTGGAAATTGCGGGGCAAATGCTGATGGCCTGGACTCCCTCACCCCCAAAAAGGGCTTTACCGAAAAATTAAACCAGTAATGAGAGTGGGACAAATGAGAAGCCTTGCAAAATAGAATATCTCTGCACTCTCTTTTTGTGTAGAAGAATTCACTATCCAACCTAAATTGTAATGGCTTCTTCTCTCTTCTTTTTCTTTGCAACTAAATAAATACTCATTCTGCTTTTTATGAATAAAATATATGTAAGCCTATATTCTGTTTAATTAAATTTATTTTGCTCCACTCGCTTTCGGTGGGGTCGAGCACCTAATGTTCCCCTCCCTGGAACCCCTTTAAAAACTAGTCTCCTTGCTTCTGTTAGGGTTCTTCATAGAGCCATTTTAATTATTTAAAAAATACAATGTAGAATAAGTACATTTTTACAATATTTTTTCCACTGATATTAAATAAGTCTTTTCAAAAATAAAATCTATATTATCACCACCAATGGAAACTAATATACGCACCACTTGGTTCAGTGATTGCTGCATCTAGCCGAAGCCACCCTTCGCTGTCACAATAGCAGAAATTTTATTTCCAATTTTTTTTGTATCATAGAAACCATAAAGAAGAAAATTTTTCATCTGCGTTATCTATAAAAAGTTTAGTGGCTAGTTGCCTTCTCAAGAGTCGCGGGTTCGGATCCCAGGCAGTACGAAGATTTTATTTGGATACCAAATGGTGTACATGTGTGTGAGTGTGAGTGAGAAAAAGTGTGAGTGTTAAAAAAAATATTGTATTAATTAGGTCACTTACGAAAGGATCCAGTCTGTTAAAGCCGTGGAGAATCTCGTTGATCTAAGCCTCCACTCTAAAACAAAAGAAGAAATGTGAATTAGTCTCAATGATTGATTCTAGATACATATTGAGATAGTATATTTAACTTACTTTGTAGACTGCTTCTTTCGGCTCAATGAGGGCTTGATCCTAAAAACTAACCTAATCCCACACTATCTATGAGCGGGGCGGCCATCTAATTCTAAAATGCACTTCCTCTTCTTTCTTGAGGCGGACGCGATTCGCGGACACTTCCGGAAAGCAGGTAAGCCTTCAAACAATATAGAGCGAAAACGAAACGGAGAAAACGCGCCCACACAGAAAAGAATATAAGAGGAAAAAAACACACACATACTCATACAAAAAAACAGATCAATTAATCTCCACCCACATGCCTAATGTCATTTAATATCGAGCTAAAAAGAAGCAGAGATAATTGATCTGATAATCATTCACGAGTTAGGAAGGGAAGCCCTGGCAATACAATACTGAAGATCTCCCTTGATTGAATCATCTCAGAAACAGAATGACGTTAAAAAAGAACCCTAAAAGCTAACAACATCCTATACGAACTCCTAACATCTTGAACATTAACTCACTCTGTTCTGAACCAACCAAGGCTCAGAACTCAGCACTGAATGACAGAGCTCCGGAGAAAGAGAAAAACACTCTTTCTCTCAAAGACGCGAAAAAGGGGAGAAGATAAAGGAATCCCCTGAACAACGGTCAAAGTGAAATGATCCTTAACTGGGAGCCCCGCTCAACTAAATGGGACGAACAACAACAGCTCATATGCCAGTATTGAGGAATCAATTCTACAAATGAATTCCAATTCGGGCGAATTCCGCATAGAAGGTCTAAACCTTATAAATATATAAATACGTGAACGTAGAGATTTTCTAATTATTAAGCGTCCATATATAGAGTCTGATAAATTGGAAGCTGGATATTCTAATAAGATTTGCGTTCCTAAAAATTAACATAGAAAAGAGATCCCCTTAGATAACACACGCAAAACTTAATCCTAATACTCGAATTATATAAAAATAGCTAATAACACATGCACACTTGACTGTTCGCATGGGATGATGTTGGTTACTTAAAAGGAATGATTGAGTAATGTGCATGATCCATCTATTAATCATATTACCAACAATCGCTTACCTTGCACATTAATCATTCATCCATTCTTGAAAACCAGCCACATAACGAAATATACTTTGGGGACTGAAATATAAAAATTTAACTTTTTGATTAAAATATTAAATTTATCATAAAGTAAATGAAAATAATTTTGAAATTGAACAAAACAAAACTATCTTTTGTAAAAGAAAAGGCCTCTGAAATAAGAGAATTAAATGAATTAATACCATCCTATTCGATATTTTGAGGTTAAATTAAGAAAATTTAAATAAAATTTTGAAAATCCTATAACTATCTCACTCTATTGCCCACGTAAATGTTCATACAGACTTTAGAGTTAGCTGCTACACTGTTGTGAATGCCTTGAAGACTCTCGAGATGTCGATAGAATCCTCCATCCTCCATGTAGCTTCCCAAGTCTTATCATCACAGGCGATATCTAAATGCGGCTGCTTTACTTGAATTTTAGTGATGTCAAATTCTCAAAGGTGATTTGTCGATTTCTAAAATAGAAATGAAAAAAAATTATTAATGAAAAAAAACTAGTAATGTATAATGCTTGTGTGTCTATTGTGTTTTTAAATAGAAAGAAATGTTTTTATCACTTTTTACTTTCTCTTACCTCTATATATATGTTAATATATATAGAGAGAAAGTATTGGATTCATGTCAAAATTTCGATTTTGATGGATATACACGTTTTGAGGTCCCCTGGATCCAAAAAAGTGGTTTTCGCGACATGGTCAGTCTGTGTGT